>JAOUZG010043444.1:3434232-3451830 GCA_026289955.1 Argiope argentata | reverse complement strand
GTGTATTAGTATATATATATATTAGTAATGAATAGTACCCTGCGTTCTATTCTAGACTATAGTCTATCTCTGAGCCAAATTTCATCCAATTTCGTTCCGTCGTTTTGGAGTAACTGACTTACATCATTCATCCAAGCTTTCACAATTTATAATAGTAGTATAGATTAAGTAATATTATTTAAATTGTAGCAAACATTATTATTAAGTGATTAATCATGAACAGTATATGTACAAATAGAATGTAATGAAATAGATATATGAACCAGCTTAATTCATTTGAATAAGTATTGATTTTAAAAAATTGAATTTTACTACACAAATTTACTTAGTTGGCTCCAAGGCTAATGCATGAATAATTTCGATTGCAAATGTATTAATACAAAACAATTTCTTTAATAAAATAATTTAAGTTATTCCCTTTTTTCGGATGATAATTTAAGATTCATTTGATCAATTACATGAAAAGAACTCGAATCTCTTGCGCTAACACTCGCACGCACACGCATACACAGAGAGAGAGAAAGAAAGAGAGAGAGAGAGAGAGACAAAAATGGAAGTGTTGTCTACGTATTATAAAATGGCTATGTTCAATGCTATTTGGTGAAAAAACTACTGAGTTAATGTTTTGTCTCAAAAATGGTAGAAAAAAGGAGGGAAATATCAGTTTCAAAGTTGAAAAACATCAATTTAGTACAAGATGCTTCATATGCATTAATACCAAGAATAAAATACTTAAAATGCACATTTTTTACATTTTTCGTAATAGGAAACGTAATTGTCGAATTAGCCCAAGATAGCATTACTACAAACGGTTCTATTGCATAGTACATAACCCCTTTACAACACTTAGACACCACATTTATGGCTTTAGCTATCGCCATTCGGAAATTAAGAAGGATATAAGTGACTGAAGAAGCACCCTGGTTATCTATTAGCTGTAAAGAGAAATAATATATAGAAAATTACAATACAATAATATTAAAAAACATACATTTTTAATTTTCTTTCAGTGGGCAATATTTGAAACTTTCCAACTGCCTTCGTCTCGAAGATATATTCTTAAAAATATTCCATCATTTATTATTTAATATCTGCTTTCTTTTCCATTAAATATTACTGAAGTCAAAATTAATTAAACTTCGATTCATGTGCTTTCATTCCATTGAAGAAGTGGGGTTTTCTTCCCCCTTGGCAGGTCTCGGAGGTTCTTTAAAAAAACAACGATATTTAATAACGAAAATGCATTATGGAAAAGGTGCTCTGTTCCTCTACATTTTCTTGGGAATTTTTTTTAAATCTCCATAATTCCTTTCATATAATTAAGATAAAATATTTTTGATTCAATTACAGATGCAAAGGGAAAATGCGCTTTATTTTTCTGTCTCAAGAGGGCGTGTTTTTCTATCTGCAGAATAAGCATAATTTGTTAACGGGAAATAAATGAGTATGTAGAGATAAAAATGGAAGAGAAAAAAAAAGTTGAGAGACTATCATTCTAGTTTCGAGCCTTCTAGAGCTAAATGATCTTTAGATGAATTCTTAGTCATATGACATCCTCTAGTTTTTTTTTTTTTTTAATTTAATAAGTTGATGTTGAAAGAAATATTTCCAAAATAATAAGAAAAAAAATCTAGAAATTTCTAAAAATTAGATCAGCCTGAAAAATTGTAGTTATACTGAAAATACCGGCTATCTTGCCAATATCAGATAAAAGCTAATTGTATTTGTTAAGACCAAGATCATTCAAACTTCCTTTGAAATTGCACTGAGTGGTTGGATCTAATTTTCTGCAACAACTTGCTAGACAGTTAAGGAGGGGGGGAACATTAAATGAAGTGAGTAGAGATGAGAGAGGCGATATTATCGCAAAAATAAGTGAAGTCAGTCACGTCATATTCCAATTACCAAGTCGTTTGCAAATAAAAAAAAGAAAAGGAATAAAAGAGCAAAAATAAAGCGTCTAAATATCCGTAGTACTAGAATCGTTTACAATATTTTTCTAGCTATATAAATAAAATTATTTAATTATTACGATAGAGTATAATTTCCAGAATTATATTCTGTTGTAGAAAAAGCTATAGAAAAAAAAATTACTCATGTAATGTAACAGTAAGGGCAGAGATTTTTAATGTCAAGCAATTAGAAAACTTCTACTAGCTATTAATGCGATCAAACGATTTTTTTAAAAAAATTACACTAAAATTTTGAAAAAAAAAATTTAAAATCCATTAAATACTAAGAACTAAATTTTTCGATGATTTTCTTCAGGTTTTAATCAAGAGATTTCCCTTTTTTATCCTTTAGAATTCTAATATGATTTTGAAAGACAAAAAAAAAATGGTTTATATTTTCAGAAATTATGTTATTTCATTTGAAATGAAAAACCTGAATTTTGTTTCCGGAAGAAAAATGTTGTTAAAATATTTTTTTTAAAAAAATAGTAAGACTAAAATCCTCTTATACCATGTTTAAAAAGTTACTTCATTTCGTAATCGAAAAAGAGTCGTAAAATGTTTCAAATTAAATATAAAATAGAATGAATATAAAAAAAATACTAATATCTCTATAATTTACTTTTTAAATATTAATGCTTCAATTAACACATCAAGGACCGCAAAGAAATCTGTAAGACATACGCCTGAAGCCGCACGTTTTGGGACAAGTACGTTCTAAACACACCTCCGTAACAGACGGAAAGCGAAAAACGAGAAAACTCGTCAGCGGTCCACAACAGATGGGACGTCAAACACGAGAAAACTCGTGAGTGGTGAAAAAATACAAATTTTATGCATTATAAAATGCCAATTTGTATTATAAGTTTAGAGAGAATTATCAAATAAATGTTATTTATTTATTTATAATATATTGAAACATCAATTATTCTTTAACTGATCATATTATATTTCTCTTGGCAAGTCTTATAAAATAAAAAATTGATGTTGATGTATTTGTTTCAAATTTATTTATTTAAAATCCGTTATAATAATGCTGTTATTTGTAAGTAAGAAAAACATTTTTAATCGATGCTTTAAGAATTTTAATTCTTTCTTCATTTTTCCATGATATATATTAAAAAAATATTTCACATGTTGATTAAAAATCTGCTTAAATGTGGAATTAAACTGACCAGATATTAAAGGAGGGGGCTTATATTGAGTATTGCCTGGGCTGCAAAATCTCTAAATCTACTATTGTTCCTTACTTTTATCATTATTTATTTTTTTATTTGTTTCTTTTCTTTTCTCCCTCTCTATCTCTTGGTTTGTTTCTTAAATGAGATAAAAAATTTATCTACCCAACAAATAAAAAAAAGTAAATAAACATTTCATAACGGAAACTTTCTAAATAAGCCTTCTTTTCTTATCATATTCATAGGGTTAGTTTAGTTTAGTTATATTAACGTCCTGTTATAAAGCAACATTAAGGGTATTTTGGAATGGACCTCGTAATTTTGAACTACGGTCAGATGACGAGGACGACACCTGAGCATTCAACTCTTCCCACTACCAGAAGGACGTATGGCCTTGACGGATTAAACGTGCTACAGACCCCCTTACAAGGCGGTTCTTTCGGTGGAACCGGGTCTCGAACCTGAAATGCTACAGATCCCGAGCCGAGCCCTTATCACCTACCATACTCATAAGGAATTACACTTATCTGAGGAAACCAGTTGTGCATAAAAACTTGCTTTTCTGCGTGGTTCAAATTGAATCCAGGCTCTTTGAAACAACTTCTAGACTTACTTCTAACGGTAATATGAATAAACATCTCATGACCACAGATAGATCATACCTGGGTCACTGTAACGATTTTTTTCAGCGAAATACCGATAATATTTCATTAGAATTAACTATTCATTCCAAACCCATTTCTCTTTTAATTAATAGTGCCAAGCAAACTACTCAAACCTTTATAACTTATTCCTAGACATCAAGCAAACTTGTTCTGTAAATCCTATCGCTTTTCTTATATGCTTGGAATGTCTGGAAAATGCACTTAACCTTTATATTTTTCCAAATTTTTATCAATACTATTTCAGCAATTGATATGTATTTCAGCTAATTGATTTAAATATACTGATTTATGAATATTATCTGTCGGAAGGTGATTAAAAAGTTCATTAAACCTTAAAATAAAAATAAAAAAATTAATTAAAATGGATAATCAGTATTATGACTTAAAGCAAATAAATTATGCTTATATGCTTTAAAGCAAAATAAATAAATGAATAAAAAGGCGTGTAATATATTTGAACTCAAAACGCTAAAGAAATAAAAATCTACTACGAATAAATTTAACCGATGACAGCTTTTTATCAGTGTTCTTAAAGAACAGAAATATTTTAATTATTTTTTACCTTTTATTTTTGAAGTTCATTTTCTAAAATTTAATAACAGATGAAGCCACTAGAATGAAATTAAAATTTTATAATTAATTGATAATTAAGTTCCAAAATACTAACTAAATACTAAAGTAATGTATTTGTCATCGAGAACTAAAAAGGGTAAAGAATTTGAAAACTGTATCACATCAGAAAACAAAAGAAAAATCGATTATAGAATCTTCCCAAGAATGAAATAAGTCAAGTTTAATAAACACGTTTAAAAGTATAAGTAAATATATCAGTTGTTCATTTAGGAATTGATTATTTATAAGGCTAAATTTTTTTTTAAGTCAAAGGTAAGTTTTTGAAAAAAAATCATGTTATTATGCCTTATTCAATATTTATATATTTATTGCTCACTCTATTGACATCTAAATTTTTCATGCACTTTTTCTAAAAATGTCAATCTAGTTTTAAAAATTCTCATGTTTTAGCTTAAATTTTATTATTTATATATCACATAAAATATATGGAGAAAATAAATTTAATTTAGCTAGAATAAAATCCTATTTTGGTGTTATTTGGAAGATTTTATAAGAATTGTTTTTCATATTTTAATACGCGATCAGATGACAAGGGTGATAGCTGAGCTGGCACCACCCTCCTTTCCCCAAATTTCCATATTAGAAGTCCAATTCCAAGGGATTCTCAAGAAACTAATACACGAAGGTCAAGTAGATCGCGAATTTCCAGTGGAACAAGATTTGAACACATGACCTGCTGGCTCTGAAGTTGAAATTATAAACAGAATAAAAGTTTAAAAAAATAATTAAATATTCAATAAAATTTCATAATTTTGTTTAATAATATTATATTAATACATAAATTAATTAATATATAAATTACGAAATGGTTACAATATTTGTACTGACCTCCACTACATAAACTTATTTATTGAATCAAGCTTTAAAGTGTTCATTAATTTCTGGACATTTTTAAAAATGTAATTTTCTATATATAATTTCGATGGCAACAAGTACTATTTGTTGAGAGTCACAAATCAAAACGATATAAATCTCTTCTGATAACAAAGAAGAAAGTGTGTATGTCTGCATTCTAAAAATCAAATCATTTGATTTAGAATACCAAATTTGGCTCAAATATATATTAACAAGCGAAAGTGCCCAATCGGAATTAGATTTTTCTTTTAAAAAAACTTTTAGTCAGTATAAAAAATAAGAGCGATTTTCCACAAGAATGGTAAAATTATTATTGCCCAAAAATAAATGTTATATAGTTTTAAAATATTTTAAAAATTACACTAATGTAATCTTTCAAACAATATTGTTCCTGTAATTTAACAATTTTTTCAAGATTTTTTTTTTGCATAATTTTCAATGACAGTTTTCATTATCACAATGAAATTTGATGAAGAAATTATTATGATTATTTATTTGATGATGAAATTATCAATTAAATCGTTTTTATTATGTAATCAAACCTTAAATAGCGTTATTTTATTTCATTTTTTTTAAAAGCTAGACATTGAAAGAAAAAAAATCAGCATCGCAGAATACATGAGGTTCTTATAGTAAAATAAAAATTCCATAAAAGAAAACAGCTTGCAATTAAAAATGTATTGCCCATGATGTAATATTTTTAATGGAACTTTAATGTATTTGAATTTCACGAAGAACGCTCATTTACATAATAAAGAGAATATAAATAAGGATTGTTGAAAAAACGAAAATTCCATGAGTACCCAATTTTTGCTAAAAAAAAAAACTCTTTGCATAGGGAATCAAGCTGAATGAACATCAAACAATGTATTGGAACTAAACGCAAACGATATTTCTGGCTGATAAGCTGTTGCCAAACTTGGCTAATTTATAGTAATAAATAATGTAGTATAAATCAAATATATAATTTGATAGTTCGAATTAATATAAAAAAATATTTAAAAATCTGCATTAAAATAAACTTACAAATTTAATCCAAATTAAAATATAAATAATATAAATTTAAAACAAAATATAAAAATATAATGATAAATTGAAATATAAAAAATGAATTTCAATTTCATATAATTCGAAGATGATTTCAAATGAATATACATAAAGTATAATTTGCAAATCATGAGCTAATATAATTTATTACAAAAATTCCCTTTTAAATCATATGGCATTAAATAATGAGCAAAATGCTAATTAAATAAAAAATAATTTTTAAATTTAAAAATATTTAATGCAGAAATAAAGTAACTTTAAGTATCTTACATCTGCATGCATCATCTAGAGCAACATGCAAAGATCGAGAACCCGTCATGTTCAAAATTTCAACTCGGAAACTGTAATGTTGACCGTCAGAAGTATTTCTGACGTTGTGTTTCTGAAAACCTAGAGTTCTCTCCTCAAATATTATATAATGCGAAGTATTTTTTTTTTTCTCGGGAGCGGACAAGGTCATTCATTGAAAGAAGCGAGCGACCAATTGAATTATAATCAGCCTGGAAATGAAGTTGTTCACGATCGTTACTTTCTACAAGTATGCAGATATGTTCCATCATTTTTATGTCACATTTCTTACAGTCAAAAGGTTTAAAACTGCCTTAGAATTTATTTATAGAACACAGGTTTTTATTTTTAGCAGGTGCTTTTATTTTTATTCCTGGTCGGTCATTTCAAAACGGGTTAGTTTAAAGAAACATTTAAATCTTTTTTAAAAAAATTATAGCTGTAATAACTGACTAATAGCTGAAAAGGATGAATGAATAAAATATTATTTTTTATTCAAGAAAGAGGAGAAAGGAATTTTTCTTTTAGTATTGAAATGAAAATTATGTAAGTTTTAATAGGCAGTTCAATACACCAAAAATAACGTGTTCAATATGATTTTATTATTCTAAAACTATTACTAGGCACGTGATTAAATAAAATGTTACCAGAAGTTATCTGCATAAAATGAAAACCATATTAGTATTCATAAGATAAGCTTGACATATGGTAATATTAAGGACTAACTATTAAGGTTAAATTATCAATCATATTATGAGAAACAATAATAATATTTGATGATAATTATGTTTCACTGGAATGGCATTCTTAATCTAAAAGACATTAATGTGTAACTATAAAACTTAAACATAAGGCTTAGAAATTTAATTGAATATGTATATTTGAATCTTATCTGAATTTTTGCAGAAACGGTTATAATATGAAATATAAGATTTTTTTTAAAAAAACCAAGAACATTTATATTCAAAGGTATGGAAGAATTTCGATATAGATATCAAAATGGATAGTTAACAACAAATTCATTTTTAGAATTTTGTTATACGAAACTCGAAAAAAAAAATTTAATCCATTTTTTAAAAATACTTTTGTATTGTTAATTAAACCTCTAAAACTCTTTGACTTCATAAAAATTTAAGTGAAAAATTTGCTCTTACAATTTTTCCACACTATTTGTTCAGGAATATAACTACAAGAGAGAATAACAGCAAAGCATAAAAATAAC
The DNA here is from genome assembly GCA_026289955.1 of Argiope argentata. Lineage (NCBI taxonomy): Eukaryota > Metazoa > Arthropoda > Arachnida > Araneae > Araneidae > Argiope > Argiope argentata. The sequence goes on along the minus strand of JAOUZG010043444.1, from coordinate 3,443,990 downwards.
CGTTTTTATGTCTTTTAAGAGTTTGAAATAAAGCGAAGTTGAAATAAAGAAACGTACAACCAAAATTTTAATAAAAAATTATTACAAATTTATTACTTTATTATTTTAAAATTATTTATTACAAATTTAAAATTAGCAGTGCCGATTCATTTTTAAGAAATAAAGTTTTTGCAATAAAAACCATTATTAAGGATAGAACTAGAAATAATAATTAAATTTCTAAACGGGACATTTAATATGAAAGTTAAAAAAATATTTCTTTATTACTTATCTTGACTATTAATTATACATTTTTTTATGTTATATGATTTATGCGCATGCAGATATGTGTTTAATTAAAAAAATTTAATCATTGCCTACGATACTGATTATTTTATTATTAATTAAAGCATTTTAAAATGAATTAATCTCTGAATATTTTATCACATAAAATAATTTTTCATTGGAGTCCTTCAAAATTTTATGGGAAGTGGAATTAACTTCATATTTTTCTTCACCATCACTTAAATTAAATGATAAACAAGAAAATAACGTTATTCCACTCTACTGACTGATAAAAATTTCCCACCTCCATATAAATCGAATATGGCCATCAAGTAAATTTGTGAAGAGGAGAAAATGATAATATAAAAGAGTTTTTTTGCTCTTCGCGAATTATAAACAATGGCTTTTATAATTAGAATGTTTACGAATGCGTTGAAACTGTATTTATTTAAAGTAGGCAGTAAATTAATTGCTTTCATTCACAATTTTTAAAATAATAAATATCTTATTATTTTCGAAAATATCAATTTTTCAAACTCATTTTTAGGTTTTTATTATTGTTTTTTAATATTATGATTTTTTTCTCAAATTCTGAAAGAAAAAAAAAGTGGGTTTATGACAAAATAATAAAAAAAAATGTTATATCAGCGCACTAACAAAAAAAACATTATTAAATTGTAGAACATATCAATAATCATAAAAGCCTTTTTATCCAATAAAAAAGATATACCTGACAAGTTCGGCTATTAATTTGGTGTTCGCTTGCAAACCTGTTGTTGGCATATGGTGACGTTTTGTAGAAATTACTGCGATAATTTTGGTAATTATATTATCTTTTAAAAAAACTATTACTTTTAAAATACTTTTTGAAAAGTGAAAAATAATTCTTAAACATATTAGTGTATTTTTATATGGATGCTTATTCTTTTTACTAAAACTCAAGTTTATTTAGCAAAGGAACAATAAAAAAATGATAAAAAAAAAGAGATGGGGGAAAAAATAAATAGTAGACAGGGGAAAAAAGAAAACGAAACAAAAAATGCCCCAACGTTTTTCCCCGCCAACGTAAACATACCATTATCTATCAATCTTTCTTCTTCCTGCATCTCTTCCATAGCCAGTATGTCACCTCATCCACGTGCGTGAACCAGATGGAACAGAAACTCACGGTTGTTCTTCTAAATAACGCTTCATTATATTTAACACATTCTAAATTATTCTGGTGTATTTACTAATTACGTATTCGTTCTTTAAATAAACTGACAGCTAGAACAGGAATCAGAACAATACATTTAAGAAGTAAGTCCCGTTCTTACTCATGCCGTGTTCGTGCTTGGTTGGATAGAGCAGTTCTGACCCAGCATTCCCAGTGTCTACGTCATAGGTCGATAAGGGAGATGCGCGCTGGCTGTGGCGGTAGAGATCAAAATGGAATGCCTGTCTGCGGTATTTGTCGAAAAGCGCGACCTGATTGTAGAATATTTGTCTAATTAAAAGTTAAAGATATTTGATTCGAAATCGAAAGGATTTAATGTCTCTGGGAGATGGATCTTTATTTATTATTTGCTTTCTTTTTGTTACATGTAAGTTATTTAATATTTGAAATAAATATGTGGATAAAAAAATGTCATTCGTTTTATTTTTTGCATAAGTATCAAGTAAAAATTATCGTTTGTAATTTTTTGCTAAGTTATGATTACAAATCCTAGATCCGTTTTTTTAAAATTGCTCTTAGTATATATATTTTCATGTCTATTTGTTGCATTTCATACCAAGATGTTTGAATTTCATTACTTAACATAAATGTGCTTTGGAGAACATAAATGAACTTCGGAATAATTTTTCGAAACTTTCAAGCATATATATATTGTTATAAAGAATGCATCTCAAAGGCTATTTTGAAATATTTATTTTCAAGGACATCGTTGATATTATGGGCAACAAAAAAAAAAAGTGTCGAAGTTTCTTTTCTGATTGTTCTGAAACGTATATGTAAAGTAATTTTTCAATACTTGAATTAGTCTTAGCTGATAAAACATGAAATGAAATCCTGGTGTTTTTAGTGATAGCTTCTGAAAATATTATCTCGAATAAATATATTTACCAAATAATTCTGTAATTACCAAAAATAATTTTAAAAAACACTTGCGACAATATAAAATGTAAACACTCGTTATTTTATACTTTAGAAATAAACAAATATATTTCTCACCATTAAGATAAAGATTTTTTTATTTCAAGGTTATATATTTTTATTTCACATGTATTAGCACTACACAATTTAGAATATTTTCATACCATCTAGAGATGTTTTAATTATGCTTATACAGTACTTGGCATTGCCGAATTAAACAAATAATTCATATATAGTTATACAGGGTGTCCAAAAAGTTCCCGTACTGGTGATTTGTGAATTTATTTTACAAAAACAATAGGTTTAGAAAGAATTATTTTTATGCCAATGATAAAAAGCACTTTTAACATAATTAAGGGGGGGGAAATACTGAACGCACATTTATAATAAATGTTCAAAATGTCCACCCCTTTCTTGGAGACAAAGCTGAACTCGTTTGCGCATGTTTTTCGAAAAGCGTTTTAACATGCTAGGAGTGATTTCTTGTATTCTTTGGGTAATTGCGATTTCCAAATCATCTATTGTTTGAGGATCACCTTCATAAATTTTGTCCTTTAAATATCCCCACAGAAAAAAGTCCGGGATGGTCAGATCAGGGGATCGAGGGGGCCAAAGATTTTTTGAGACAAGTCTATTACCGAAAAAAGCTTCAAGCATGCCCATGGTTTCATTACTCGTATGGCAAAATTTAGTACTTGAAAAAAAAATCATGGACAATGATTTTTTAAATTTGGAGTACGGGAACTTTTTGGACACCCGATATAATGTCAATAAACTGAAGAGTAGATACGAATTTCATAAAATTTAAAATATAAAACTTATTACCACATTTTTTTTAAAGTTTATAAACTCACTGTCGCCATTTAATTTTTTCAAGTATTTGAGTTTAGCTCATTTTTTATTAAAGAAAAAAAAACTATCCCTATTCTATTTTTATTTTTCATACATATATTTTTAATAATTGTGGCAGCGAATACTGAGTTGTTTTCTTAAATTAAAAATACACATCCGCGTGAAATAATTTTTCGAAACTTACAAGCATATATATATATATTAAAGAATGCATCTCAAAAGCTATTTTGAAACATTTAATTTCAAGGACATTGTTAATATTACGGGCAACAAAAAAAAAAGTGTCGAAGTGTCTTTTGTAACTGTTCGGATACGAATTCACAACGAAATAAACTTACTCCAGCTTCAAAGAGTAACAAGAATATTCAATTAATAGATATTCCTTGTCGACACCTCATCCACCATACTTTTTTTAATAACTTCAATACATAATAATGTGGGATTGATAATTATAATCGATTATTATCAGTTCTTTTCATACAGCTTAATTACTGATCAATATTAGTTACTTATTAATCATTTCAAAACATTCATCGATTTTTTTTGTTTGATCAATGAGATAGTTTGGTGATTAGAAATATTTCTTCCGGGTTCGAATATTCTTTTTGAAGAATATTTATTTTAGAATATTTCTTTTTGAAAGTTCTATTTCACATGGAACCTAATTGTTAATCCCATGACTCGTCTATAATATGAAAACATTTTTGCTTTTGTTTTTATTCATCAAAAAATGTATTTTCAACCGTTAAAGATTTGCATGTCTATGCCGATGTTTGTGTACGAGCTCTAACATTATGAATCTGAAAATTAATTTAAAGAATTAAATAAAGAGAAATTCTAAAATTAAAGGGTCGGAATTGCCTGGTTGTTAGGGCGTTGGATTTGCATCCCTTCGGCTGTGATTCGAACCCATCAGCCGAAGAATCTCCGTATATGGGGTGGTTGACGCTCATTAAATCCGTCGTGGTCACAAAATTCTCAACTTCGAGAGTAAAAGCACTGGGGGTACTGAATCAGAGGGGATCGTTACCTGTTCCAGATTTAAATTAGGATCTGGGGATGAATGAATGAAGTCCGCCCCGTAAAAAGGGTTTGTGACGTGTATGAGCGAGAAATCGGACTTCTGCCCTCGGGGGCTCAGGGGTCCACATTCTCTGCACCTTTCCCTCCGTTGTAAAGCTGAACAAGAGAAAAACAACAACGATTGTAATTATTTAATAAAAAGTTACAAAAATAAAAAAATTCTTTGTTAAGTAGGAATTGATTTTAAAAAACAGTTTTTTATATTACTTGCTTAATTTATTATTCCAGCAGGTCTAAAATTATAATCAAATTGTAATATTTTTTCCCCCTCTTTGAAATGGTAATGGTAAACTAAAAAGTAAAAACATTACTTTGGCAGTAAAACTTAAATATATTATCCTCTAAATTTAATTAATTTCTTGAAAATTTGTTTGTTTAATTTTTATTAAATTTATTTCAGCAAGAGTTAATTGTCATCAAATCTGGTGAAAATATTTCCGAGACAAATTTTTTTAAGATAAGCAGAAAGTAAAGATTATTTTTAAAAAAACATATGCGTTTTAATTAATTAGCTAATTAATATATTTATTGACTAGCTTTCGCTATTATTAAACTAAGGATTTTAAATTTTAAAATACCTTCAGATGCATTTTCCAAATGCATAAGCATAAATAAAACTAATTTTGCACTTATTGTCTATATATATGTATATGCTAACTAATAATCAAACTAGTTATTGTATTAAAGTGGTATTTGAAATTATCCATTTTGGTACAATATTTCTATATAATATTTTAAAAAATGTAAACTTTTTATTACTCGTCTTCTATAAGTATTTAATTTTCAATTTAATAATAATATAGATTAATTTTCATTTCCTATAGAAACAGTAAACGACATTCACATCGAAATGTTTTTTAAACACAAATAAACAATTTACAATATTTTTAAACCAATAAAATGTGCCCGTATGTGATAATAAAAGAGAAGAAATGTGGATTCTATCATGTAAATTCCAGAATAAGCACGAGAACGTGATAAATCTAGCATACCCATAATTAATCCAATCATTTCATTAGTTTGAAATAAATCATTTGATGCAACTGTAAATTAAATATGCGTCGTAGCTCAAAATATACGACAGAGCAGTTAGAGGCTATTGAAAAGAAAACAGGATTATAAATAGAAGATGTATATATATAAAAAAGTCATTATCTTTCACATGCATTCCTCTATTATTTTTATATAACCGTCACCTTGACAGTTTCCATTTGATTTAAGAGAAAAACAGGGAAAGGAAAAGATAATGTTTGGAAGGACATTTTTTTTTTCAACTTTTTTTTTCGGAAAGGGCAAATGAAATTTGATAAGATATTAATGTCCGATGACCAGAAATACCTCATTTATCTCCATTATTCATGATAAAATCATGCGATTTCAGTAGTAAATCAGATATATAAAAATTTTTTTAACCTACACTTTGTAACGTTACAAAATAAATGAGATAGACTTTTTCATTTATCTCTAAAGTATAAAATAAAAAAAAGAAATGAATGTTAAACTGGACAAATTAAATTAAAATAGTGTTAGCAGAAAGAAAAAAATATATATAATTTCATTATTGAATCTCCGAGCTCTCAGATATCATTTCTAGTTTTTAAAAAATGAAATTAATTTCTGTATTTTTATCGTGTTAGAACATGACGTTGTTTTTGGAATAAGTTTTTGGCATCAACTAAAATCCGTAGGCAAAAAATAAAAATTTTATAATCTCTACATGAGCATCTAAAAAAATCAGTCTTTAATAACGCTTTGCCATTGCATTTATAAAAGCTCTGATTAAGAAAAATAAGTTAATGACTACAACAAATAAAACCTAGAAAAATGTCGTTTTGAGCACGTGTTTACAAGAAATGAAATAAATAGGAAATGGGATATTTTTTAAACACAATAAATGCGAGACAAAGTTTTTTGGATCGCTTGCAATACTAAAGTGACTCATTCAATAAAACAATCAAAATGAATAAAAATATAATTTAAATCGCACAAGCACGTGGTGCTTGGCCGTTCAAGAAATTATGGTCTGACAAGATAAAATATTGTAATATGCATAGCAGATTTCATTTTAATCTTTTATATTTTAAAATTACAAGTGTGAGCAAGCCTAATACAAATAAGAATTAATATTAAAATTTTTAGTGTCATAAGATGGATGAGAATTATTTATTATGAGACAGCGTAATTTAAAATGACCTTCCACAAATAGCTTCGTTCAACGCCGTCATCCGATAATACATATGTATTTTAAAAGCCAGACAAGAAATTTTATGTTGTTCAGCAGTTTTTCAAAAATTTTCTTCAGCTTTCTGTCTTGTCTGCATTTTCTTCCTCAGCAGGCGTTTTATTACTTCGCCATCATCAGCAGATAAAATAATAAGGTATTAACGTAATATTTATTATTTCATAAATTATAAAACGAATTGATGAGCTGACAATCATGCTTGGACTTTTATGAGTTATTAAATGCGAGCATTTCCATTCATATTTCTTTCCGCACATTGCAACATCTGTGATTATGTCCATAGTGTTTATCCAGTGGAATGCATTGTAGACTTCATAAATAGCTCTAATTATGTATGTATATGCTTAATTTCTTCTTTTTATTGAGTCTATTCAAAATTGAAATCAGTTGTATTTGTTAAATTTAATTTTTATGAATTACAAGCGATGTAAAGTGTATTATCAAACAATTAAATTGGTAATGAAATTCATGGATTTCATACAGAAGGATTAGGAAAAATATTTAGCATGATATTTTCTTGATACTTCTCAAAATTTCATTTCAACCTTATATTCGTTTTATATATAGGTTCAGCTGGTTAAAAATACCATCCAAAAATATTATTTTATTTACAAAACGCTTTTAATATTGATTGACTCCATGATAATGCTCTTTTCCAAAATTGTTTGCATGTGGTTTTAGAATTATATGAATAAACTGTAAACTGAATAGTTTAACGATTATTTGATTGTTACAACATTATATTCTTTGAATATGGGTTAATTTTATTTTGAGACGCTTCTCAATTTTTTTTATCACGTGAGAACATGATTTTGTTTTGGTTAGAGGATATTGATGTTTCCGAAACTTAAGGGCAAAAATATTTTTACCAGTTTTGCATCATTATTATAGTATATGCTTCCTTGATAGCAGATGCGTTTTTAAAAAATTGACCTGCTTTCAACAGTATTGATTTATTATTATATACGCTTCATTGAATGCAGATGCAATTTTAAAGGGCGGATGAAAAACTAAAGCATCATAGCTGTTATTTCATCTCAAAATCACTTGAGCTCCAAAACTTTGTTCATTTTATTCCACCAAGGGAAGCTGGCATTACGTGCAAGCAAAAGCAACTAAGCACAACACAGAAGGACACTAAACGGAATGACGAAAAGATGAAGTGTAAAAGGGAAGGGAAATCATTATCCCTGGTCTTAAATACCAAAAGATTTTGATTGGGAAAATATTTTTTAACACTGCTTATGCAATGAAATTTCGATGGAGCTTTCCACAACGCTCGCCTTAACCGGCAAGGGAAACACAGGGATCTCTTTAAAGGAATATGCTTGGCAGGACAATTTTCATCCTCTCACACGCAGCGTGAGAATCTTTTAGCCGATTCAGCAATTTTACCATGTTTCTGTTGAATTAATTAGCTAGAACAAGGGGAATGGATCAAGAAATAACAGAATTTTTTTAGAATTAAGTTACGATGGGCTAAATTAAATAGAAAATTAGGAGGAAATTAATATGGATTTAAATGAAGAGTTTAAAATATCATTAGACACACACACACACGCACGCGCGCACACAAACACAGGTATATATATATAGAGAGAGAGAGAGAAAGAAAGAGATAGATAGATAGATAGATATAGAGAGATTACGGAGAGATAGAGACCGATAGAGGTCACGTGATTGTTTCAAACCGGTTTAAATTGATTAATGACTTAAATCAATTAAGATAAATAATAAGGTTCTCACATGATATCTTAAAATTTGCGATAGTAGATTTCATTTTGTCTAAGTAGGTACTTACTTCTTCTAGGGTTTTTGAGATACTGAATTGAATTTTCTTTCACTATATGCTACACCAAAGTAAACTATTACTATTTCACTATTTACTACTATTACTACACGTTTCACTATTTACTACACGTTAAGGTGGTTACTTAACGTTACTTAACAGAATTTCTGCAATCATATATGCATATTAAGTTGTTCAACTATCTTTTATTTTTAAACTAACATTACGGCAACAGCCACTTACACGGTTATTTATTAAACCTTGTAATATATTTAATCATCTAAACTAATAAAAGAAGGTTCACGAATAGCGGTTTATCAAGGTAAATTAATCTTGAGAAATAATTACATCACGAGACGTTAAATTTAAAAACAATGTATTATTTTGGTCACGATATTTTTCATTTTACCCTATTCTTACAACATCGGATTTTAGCATGACTCAAGAGGTGTATGATTAGGCAATCCTTCGGCCCTATTCTTAAATCATGCCGTTCTTTTGATTTTACTTAAAATCAGGTATGATAACATAGTATCATGCACTTAATATGCCAACTCACGTTTACCCAAAATCGAACGTGGGTTATTAAACAACTATGCTGTTATGTGAAAGTGAACTTGAGGATGAAAACCTGTTCCGAAAAGAAAAGAAAGGACTGAATTAGTGTTCTAGAAATAGACTGGACTTTGAGAGAAAATAAAATTGCTTCTATATATAGAAAGCCTCAAGGCCAGAGCTGTTTGAGATCAAGGTCTCTTTGAGTTATTACACGTGCGTTTTTCTACTGTCAGTTTTTTTCCCCCTCTCTCTCTTCTTTTTTAATTTGAAAACTAGATTTGTAAACAAGCGTGATTTGCTAGAAACGTCCTATTGCAGGGCGGACAGACAGACTTTTCCAGTGAATTAGCTATTTATAATTTTTCCTAAGCGTTGCGGTCCACTCAATAATGTAGGGCGGTGAGCTAAAAAATATGCAATATTTGTTATTAATTCATTGGGAATTTGTAGCACATAACTGCAAACATAATGATGATAGCCAAAAATATGATAATACCAAATCGTGCATTTAATATCAAAACACATTTAAAAAATTAAAATGAAATGTTCGGTCGTAAATTTCATCATGTGAGAACATTATTATTTTTAAGTCATTATTTATCTTAATTAATTTGTCATTAGTCAATTTAAACCGGCTTGAAACAGTCACGGGACTTCTCTATCGGTCTCTATCCCCATCTCTCTCAGTATATTTTTATGAGATGTAATAACAGCGATGATGTCATAGGTCTTCGTCAGCGTTTTCAAAATGAATCTTCTGTCAAAGAAGCATAAGTTATAATAAAGCAATACTGGTAAAAGCCGGCCAACCTTTTGAAAACGCATCAACTGTATTT
>JAOUZG010043444.1:3390802-3433832 GCA_026289955.1 Argiope argentata | reverse complement strand
TATATATATATATATATATATATATATATAATATTTTTTTTAACTTGCATTTTCAATTTTTCTTGCTGGCAAATAAAGCTTTGGAGCTCGACCGATTCTGAGATGAAATAACAGCTAGGAAGTCATAGTTCTTCGTCAGTCTTTTAAAAACGCATCTGCTGTCAAAAAGGCATACGTAATAATAAAACCAATACTGATAAATTAGGTAAACCTTTTAAAATTGCATCTGCTTTCAAAGAAGCATACGTAAGAAATAATATTACAATGCTGGTAAAAGCAGGTAAAAATATTTTTTGCTTGTAAATTTCGGTGACATAAAAACCTCCTAACCAAAACAACACCATGTTCTCACATTATAATAATGAATAAAATTTATATTTGGGTATAATTCCAAATTTTTGTCAATTCGCTCTATGTTACAAAATAATTTTTAAAAATAGCTAAATTTGTATTATATTCCCAAATGGAAAATAAATTGACATGTTAACGTGGATCATCTTAAATGTCATTAGGAATTCTAAATTATTTTTTGATTAATTTGTAAAAATCAAGGAAGCTTATTCAGGAATAATATTAAGTAGCTGTGGGGAAAAATTTGAGCGGTTAAAATTTGATTGTTAAACTAAAATACTGAAACTAATTTCAAAGATATAAATGTCAGAAACATCTGATCAAACAACAGCCGCTGTTGTACTGTGAAAAATATATTATCTGATAAATGCTGTAAATTATACGATTATAAAGTATTACTATGCTATGTCTGTGCATGCCTATTAAAATACTCGGTTAAAAACTATAAAATTAATAACCATAGTTAATTAGCATTTTCGAGTCAATTATCTATACAGAAGATAATTGACTCGAAAATGCTAGTTAATCATAATACATCCAACAAAGATATATCCATGTAGATATGAATATGAATATGGATAAGACTTGTCTTACATTATTTATATTTTTGGTTTCGATTCTAGAATATTAACTAATAAAGAAAAAATGACCTTGATTAATCTGGCAAATTTAAGAACCATTTTCAAAACCGTTTGACTGGTATTCGCTAACGTACCTTGACCAAGAGTTTCGTCCCTTCTTTGCCAATTTTTCTGAGATATTATTATCCAGCTATTTAAGGAACATTAATAACCCCACGCGTATATTCACTGGAAAACATTAAATAACCTTCAAAATTGATTTTAAAAAACTACTAAAGATTAATAAAAATATCGTTTTTTAAATCTATTAATAGAATTATAAACAAGCTCATATTACAAGATTTCATGAATTGAAATTATTAATTGCATGGTTCAATATTTTCATGAGAGTTGATAAATTATTAGGGGTGGGAAAATTTTTTTTTGACAAAAATTGAAATTCTTACCTAAAAATAAACTAATAAAATTATATGAATAAAACTTACATTAATACCACGCTAATTTTAATATGCAATTTTGGATGCATTATGCTAAATTGAAACGCTAATCAAATATTTAAAAAAAATGATTTTTATAGATTCATCTTGATTAATTATTAGCACTGAATAGAGATATTCTTTGCACCGTAAATAATAGTTTATCATTCTGCATGTCATTATTTCAAAACTTTCATTTTTCACTTTCAAGCAGTATAAAAGAAACAGTCCAATCTTTTCTTCTAAATGCTATTTTTAAATTGGTTTGAATAAGTTCATTTTAACCCTTTGCACTCTGATGGCGCCTCTGACTCGACATTCAAGACTGTGCATCATTTTGACGTCTTATTTATTTATTTTTTAAATTTAATTGTTAAAAACGCCTACATAATGGTTAAGATGTAGATTAATTTTTCAAAGAAATTCGACTGAAAAGAATTATGCATATTTGTTTTTCATTGCCATAAACAAATCTTTGTGTTAGGTGAATAATTTTGCATCAAATTATTTTTCGGAGAGCAAAGGGTTAAAATAACAGTCAATTTTTTTAATCCATAAATTATGTTAGAAAATTTAAGGGAGTGATGCTATTTATTCTTTATTTTAGAAGTAAAAACATATTTCATTTAACAACTCATTTGAGTTGAAACCCGAAATCAGATACCAGACGATATGAATACTATCCTAAACATTTTTGAATCAAGAAATACTTATTAAAAACTTACAATTCTAGAAAATCTCAATAATTATTAAACAAATAATTAAAGAAAAGGCGTCTAGCATGAGAGGTTTGAGTATTCTGTAAATATGAAAATTCTTTTAGCCTCCAAACTCAAAATTTTACAATTTTTAAAATAAACCAAAGTGAATTTTATATTTAACAGAAGTTTCAAGCTTATTGCTGTGTTGAACATAATTATAATTATTACTCTGCATGAATTTTCAATGTAGTTCTTTAAGCTTTACTATGCCGATGTCCTGTCACAAAGGTAGCACGTCATCCTTTTGATACGGGTGGCCCGGCTAGGGCCAGGGCCTGACTAAGGCAGGGGCATACGGGGCAGTGGACCGGGACCCCCACATAATTGGGGCCTTCCAAATCGAATATAAATATTATTTTACATTTCTTTCTTTAATGAATCTTCTTCATTACTAAAGTAGTGAAGCAGAGGAGGGGGCAAAGAAGTTTTTGCCCCAGGTATTCTTTGTGATATGGGCATCCCGGCTAGGGTCAGGGCCTGACTAAGACAGGGGCATATGGGGCAGTTGACCGTGGCCCCCACATAATTGGGGCCTTCCAAATCGAATATAAATATTACTTTACATTTCTTTCTTTAATGAATCTTCTTCATTACTAAAGTAGTGAAGCAGAAGGGGCCCCAAAGAAGATTTTGCCCCAAGTCTTCTTTGTGATATGGGCGTCCCGGCTAGGGTCAGGGCCTGACTAAGGCAGGAGCATACGGGGCTGATGACCCGGGACCCCACATAATTGGGGCCCACAATTCGAATATAAATATTATTTTACATTTCTTTCTTTAATGAATCTTCTTCATTACTAAAGTAGTGAAGCAGAGGGGGGCCCCAAAGAAGTTTTTGCCTAGGATAAGTTGGGCCCTGGTTAGGGCATGGTTGTATTTCTGTGTGCTTTCTGTGGGGTGTGTGAATGTTCCCCCCTGTAAAAAGGGGCTGTGCAAGCGAATGTGATGAGTGAGAAGCAAAGACGTTCTCTTTGCCCTGTTGGCGCTATTTCAAAAACAAAAGACAACAAATCGCTGACGGCCGTCAGAGCGCTTATGAAATGGCAATTGCCATTAATGACAACAGCAACATGCTTTACTACTTTATGAAATATTCAGTATGCGAGTTAAAAAAGAAGGCTGGCAGAATTTTATCACCTTTCCTTTCAGCCAGGGTGGAAGAGCTTGTTTTTCAAGTATGATTCAATAGAAATTTCTCGACCTTCGTTTCCTAGACGAGTAAAAAAATTAAAAAATCATTCGGTTTAGTTGTTCGAGAATTTGTTCTTTGGATAACAGAGGACTAAGAAATATCGGGATACCAGGCGTACGGCGATTACTCACTGAAATATTAAAAATGGTAATAGTTCGTTCGCTTCAGCTATTTGAAGTGCTGGTAACTATTTACTTTTCCCTTCATATTTCATAAATGAATCGTCTGAAGAGAATTATATATAGTAAAAAGATTAAAATGAAATCTGCTATGCATATTTCAATGTATCATGTCAGATTATCATTTCTTAATCGGCCAAGCACCACTTGCTCGGGCAAGTTAAATTATATTTTTATTCATTGTAATCGTTTCATTGAATGAGTCACTTTAATATTGCAAACGATCCAAAAAAACATTGTCTCGCATTTATTGCTTTAAAAAAATATCGCATTTCCTATTTATTTCATTTCATATAATCGCGTGCTCAAAATGACATTTTTCTCGGTTTTATTGGCTGTAGTCATTAAATTATTTTTTTAAATCAGAGCTTTTGTAAATGCAATGGCAACGAATTTTTAAATGCTGATTGTTTTGAGATTCTTCTGCAGATAATAAAATTTTTATTTTTAGCCTACGGATTTTTGTTGATTTCAGAAAACCTCATTTCCAAAACAATATCTTGTTCTGAAATGGTAAAAATTTTAATTAATTATTTCTTTTCATTTAATCACGCTCTCAAAATGACATTTTTCTAGGTTTTATTTGCTGTAGTCATTAACTTATTTTTTTTAATCAGAGCTTTTGTAATGGGGAGTGGGTTATTGAAAGCTAATTTTTTGAGATGCTTGTGAAGATAATAAAATTTAAATTTAAATTTAAAATTTTTCGCCTATGGATTTTTGTTTGACGCCAAAACCTCATCCCCCAAATCAACATCATGTTCTGACATGATAAAAATAATTTCTTTTTTGACTATTATATACTATGAATAGTTAAATTAAAGATACTGGAATTTATAGTCATGAAACATTGTAGCAGGATAGTGTTTTGAGACTCATATATCCAGCATTGATTTATTTCTAAAATTAAATTATACGAGTCAATTTCACAATGAAAATTGTTTTTTAAAAATAAATTTAAAAACGTATTGAGCATTTTATTGAAATTATCGGTGGGTGGAAATGTTTAAAAATTAAAATAACTGAAAAGCTAATTTTTAAAAAAAGTTACAGACAATGGATTTGTGTAATAATATGCTCCCAAATTATTAATGAAAGACAATGTAATTAATTTTTAAAATTTTTGTGAACATTTTGAAATTTTTTGTAAGGATCACATGTTATTCAAAAAGCCACTACCTGCCTGATTGGGATGCTATCGCATCAATTATCAATCTGATAATGGTTTCTGTATTTTTTAATTAAGATTTTATTATAATATTAATAAGAACATATTTTAACATTTTTTATTAATATTTATTTATTTTTATTAATTCTTGGTATATGGCACAATTTACATATAATATGCCAACCTATAAGAATTACTCAGTTAAAATTTTAACATGCTGACTTTGAGCTTATATTCATACGAAATTATATTTCTTAAAAGTATTTATCTAAAACAGGACTATTCAAAGAACAATCCATACAATTGAACATAATAGTAAAAAATTTTGATTTGAATCTGAAATGTTTAATATTCTGCATTCAAATAATAGTTCTCATCTTATATTGTCACTAAGCAATTGAACGCTTGAATGTGCATATACTTTAAATTAAAATGTTCAAGATAAAAAGTGTAAAAATATAAATAATGTATTATTTAATATAAAATTTATATAGTATTAATTATGACTAAGGAAAACAGAAAAAGAAATTCTATTACACTTTTTTAGATTTAGCTGCGCGTGAGAGATTCAATCATGATTCAAAAAACAGCTTGTCTCTTTCGAAATGGCAATGTTTCACTTTCATCATTAAAGTCACAAGACTAGAGAATCGGTCATCCGAGATGTGATCGCATATCTCTTGAGTATTGGGCTCGTGATATCAAATAAAAAATAGAAGTGCTGATAAGCTAGATCAATTTAATTTTGAAAATTATTTTTCATTTTGTCAGAGGGGAAAAAAACCAAGTAATATGTATATAAACAATTTTAAGTCAATTCCTACTTAGGTCAGTCAAGAAAATTTTTATTTTAGTTTCTTTTTTAAATAATTACTATTAATATAAATAATTAATCAAAAAAATATACCCCTCCAAAACAAATCAAGTCCGTATCCGTTGAAAATAAATCAGAAAAAAACTGCACATGCTTGAATTTTCAACGACAATTTAGACAACGCAATTGCGTGTATTTTCTACGCCAGTTAGAGTAATGTAATACAGAATAGAAATGTTTTAATTTCCTGTATTCTTTTTTATTTTAATTCAGAATTACATTAAAATGAATCTAAAAAATGGATTAAGTTACAATGTTTCATTTTAAATTCATCAAACGCTGAGAAAATAAACGGGAACGTTAGTTTTTAATTAAACAATAAAAAAATTAATGATTTAATATTTAAAAAACTGGATTAACATCATATATATATATATATATATATATAAATCCCACGATTTAATATTAGCTTAAATATAATTATATTTACTATATGACTGTGATGTTACATGGAATCGATAATACATAAACTTTTAATGATAAAAGAAAAGAAAGTAAACTCTAATGGGCTAGTTAAAGGGAATAAAATGTAGCATCTGTTATTTCAAGAAACTCCGATTAATATCCGCTTACCTACACGTTAAATCATTTTCAAGCTTTGTAACAATTATTACATCCTCAGGTAATACAAATAAACATTACAATAAATGAAATTAAAATGTTCTATAAAAGAATTAACCTGTAAGTAAATACCGATACTTAGTATAGGGTAATACTAACTTCTATATATCAGATTACATTACTTATTCTCTCAATAAAGCAGTCTTTTAACTGCCCATATTATTATCTAGTTTCATTTACGTAATAATTTAGATATTTATTGAAAAATTTAGAAATTAAAATTGTAAATGCAATAAGAACATAAATGGATCGAATATTCACATATTTATTAAAAATTTTAGAAATTCAAAACGTAAATGTGATAAGAACATAAATGGATCGAATATTTAGATATTTATCGAATAAAAATTTAGATATTTTTTGAAAATTTTAGAAATTAAAAACATAAATGCAATAAGAACATAAATGGATCGAATATTCAGATATTTATTGAATAATAATTTAGATATTTATTGAAAATTTTAGAAATTAAAAACGTAAATGTGATAAGAACATAAATGGATCGAATATTCAGATATTTATCGAATAAAATTATTTTAGATATTTATTGAAAATTTTAAAAAATTTAAATCATAAATGCAATAAGAACATATATGGATTCAATATTTTAAAAGTGAATGAAATGATAGCTACAGTTCTTTTTTTAAAGGAAAAGGTATTGAATTTTCTTAAAAATTTCTGTTTTCTTCTTTAGACACATTTAAAACAGCTCAATTAATAATTAAATTATTTAATTAATTTCCTTAACTAAACCAAATCAACCCTAAGTAATTAATCCTATTTCATGTGTTCCGGCTAAGCAGTTTTAATTAGCAATTTTTGTCAGTATATATTCGCCAGCAAATTCCTCGGCTTGCAATTACCACTTCAAGATTTTGCCCAGAAACATCATTACCACAAAGGCGACGGCTAAGCCTGAAACCGTAATATTAATTAGTTAATTTTTAATTAATTTAAGAATATTTAAGTAATCTCCATGAATTTCTGCGGAGTGAGTATCTTTCGAAACTTCGGGAAAATTTGTGTACTCATCCATTAATACTTTCATGCAGAGGCCGAGAATCCTTTGCCTTATGTGTGCGCATCGTTATAATATTCTTTGTGGCCATTGAACAGAAAGTATAATCTTGCGGGGATTTGGAGAGTAATTTGCACCATCACAAATTGATAGAGAAGGTGGTTCCTCATTAAGTATGAATCGTTAGGATTAAACAAAATAATGGAAAGCTTTTAATCCAGTTGTATTTTATGGGCCCTTTCATAAAAGAAAGAAATTTTCAATTCCTGTTGAGTTGAAAATATGCTGTTGAGCGAAAATTTATGAATAAATGTACTTTTGAATAATTAAAATGTAAAATAACCTTTTTAATGATGAAATTGGGCTTTTGAAGTTCCTATTGAGATTCCTATCAATTGTTTTGCTTTATGCATCGTGTAATAAATTTTAAAAATGTAATTAAAAAATAACTTTAATTTTTTTTTATTAAAAGTAAAATCTTTATCTTCATGCTAGTTTTAGTAAAAAAAATTAATCTTTTAAAATATTCTAATTTTTAAATTTATTCTTGTAAATATATGATGAAAGAGCGATTGAGAATCTTGACTGTTGTTCTTAATTTATTTTAATTAGTATAAAACAAGTAAAAAATGGTATTGAGAAAAAAAGAAAATACATGCAAAATTAAAAAGAAAATTGAACAGCATTTCTAATTTACATTAAAGTGACTAAGAGTAAAGGATCCGAAATTTTAGTATGAAGATTAAATGAAACGGTTTTTGATCAATTTATAATAAATTTAAGATTTTATTTTCACTTTTTAAAAAATTATATATCAATCACAATCTGATGAACATGATCGATTTATACTTTTTGAGATAATTTTTTAGTTAAAAAATATTTAAAAATATGAAATGTTTTAGATTTTGTATATACATCATATGAGAATCTCAAATGATTAACAATAAATAATTTCGTTAAGTTTTAAAGAACAAGCACAAAGTAAGACAGAACAAAACTTTAAAAAAAATCATTCTTTCAAAAATAAAAGAAAATTATAAATTTCCAGATCGTTCCCAGATTTAAAAGATAAATTTCAATAAATTAATCACAAAAAAGATAATTCTTTTTGAACATTTTCATTCACAATTTAAATTTATCATCTGAATATAGATTTTCGGAATAAAATAAGTTCTTCAAAAATAATTGTTATTTTAAACTACTTACCTTTTTTGTTCTATATATGCATGAATAACATATATTTGATGTGTAATAATTCTACTTAATTCATTACAACCGAAAAAAATTCACGAAATAAAACAAACATTAATGTAATAAATTTCGCTGGAGTTCTAAGCTTCATTCGAAATGCAAAGCTCTGAATTTCATAGATATTTGAAGAATGCAAAATTTCAATTTTAACATTTTCTCTTCAGACTCAAAATTTATAATTTGAATAATGATTTCGAAAATATAAAGAATTATAAAAAAATATTCAGGCTCTTAATAGAATATCTAATATAATGAAACACTATTCAATTGCAAAATAAAACTCTTATATTACCAATCTATAAATGGATTTCAAAGGTTCCAAATCATATTTCTGTTAGAAATTCTATTAGCAGAACATGTTAAAATCTTCGTTAAAAGGAAAAATTTCTAATTGGTGTTCGGAAAATCCCAGCTATATCTATTAAACACTCTTTTATCCAGCAAGCTCCGCCTACTACAATACACGTACTTATGTTAATGCTGATTGGTCTAAAATTTACCTATTCTTATTTCGCTCCTGAAAGAAAAACCGTCTACAAAATAATAATAAATTTTTTCAAAGAATATGTCCAAAAGAGAATCATTTTTAAACATTTTTCTTCTAATTTATTGTTTTTATTACTAGACACATGATTTTTTTTTTACTTTTTCAGCTTGAAATGTTTAAAATGCTTTTTCAACCCCCGAAAAAAAACTTCTTCAAAACAATTATAAATTTAAAAAATATGCCCGAAAGAGAGTCATTTTAAAACATTTTTCTTAGTTACTTTTCTTCTAATTTACTGTTTTTATTACCACGTGATTTTTAAAAATTTTCAGCTTTTACTTATTGAAAGAAAATTAGAAATTTGTGTAAAATTTTAAAATACTTGTTGATGGAAATAAATAATTTTTCGTCTGCAAATAACAGCAAATCTTTCTCGGAAAACTATTTTTAAACATTTAGATAATTTGCATAAACAGAAGGTTTCTTTTTTATTTCCCTGCCTCATTATTATTATTTTTGGCAACATTTTGCCCTTGGTATTCTTTAGTTTGTATCATTTTGTTCAATATTTTACACTTGACATGCGATAGTAGTATTACGTGTTTAGCACTTTTTGGATTACAATATATAATTTGCTGATGTAATATTTCATTTTTAATAAAGGTTAGAAAAGATTTAATCAAAGAAAATTATTGCTACAGGAAGTACTTACTTCCTGTAGCAATAATTACAGGAAAATTTGACAAATTTTCTACTCGTCCGAGAAAAAAAAGATTAAAATGACATCTAAGCATATTTCAATGTATCATGTTAGAACATCATTTCTTGAACGGCCAAGCACCACGTGCTCGTGCAAGTTAAATTATATTTTATTCCATTTGAAATGTTTCATTTGAATGTCACTTCAGTATTGCAAACGATCCAAAAAGCTTTGTCTCCCATTTATTGTTTTTAAAAATTTTCTCGCATTTTCTATTTATTTCATTTCATATAATCACGTGCTCAAAATGACATTTTTCTATGTTTTATTTGCCGTAGTAATTAACTTATTTTTTTTTAATCAGAGATTTTGTAAATGAAATGGCAACGCACTTTTAAAAGCTGATTGTTTTGAGATGCTCGTGCAGATAATAAAGCTTTTATTTTTCACCTACGGATTTTCGTTGACTTCAGAAAACCTCATTCCCAAAACAATATCATGTTCTGACATGATAAAAATTTAAATATTTCATTTTATTGTCAAAGCCTTTTTTTATATAAAATACTTATAGTTACAGTATCTTTCTATCGTATATTTGGATATAAATAAATAAATTTTAAAATTTTGTTAAAGTCAATTTTAAAAAATTCAAATTTATTTTTAAAAAATTATTAGAAATAGCAAATGTACAGAATCGAATACAACGTCTCGCCGTTATCTTTCAACAGAATATATATGAATTTTATCGCAAAATCATATACAGTCATTGCTTATCAAATATTATCCAGCAAATATTATTACATTTACCATTCTATACTTTTACTGTTCCATTAATTATCGAATAATCTGCACCAATTTCATGTTAATTTTGAAAAGTTAATACAAAAAAACGAATAAAAAATTCTCGAAAATGAAGTTGGCATGAAAAAGTTGAAAACGAAAAATTTATATTTTAAGATGATACAAAAATATTTCTATCGAAATAAATTGCACAGAAATTCTCTTAGGAAAACGGTAAATTTCGTTAAGTTTCTGAACATTTATTTAAATTTTGTTCTTTTAGAATCTGATAACGTTCTTTTAAAAATACTGCTATGTTAAATTTAGACGAATTCGTTCCAACCGTACAGGAAAAGATATTTGATACACATAATTACTTTATAAATCTATAATACAATAAACAAAAAGTCGACTAATAGCCAAAAAATATAATAGAATAATTAAAACGTATGTTTCGGTAGAAATAGTTTGCGATTTCGATTCAATAAATTGATTTGTGGTGCAATGAATTTTAAAACTATTTTCTCTATTGCAGCAATCGCTGAAATATTCATTTCATCATAAGTTCGATGGCATAGAAAAATTATGGCAAATGACTTGAATATATTTCCCGGATTTTTAATGTCCATGCAAGTCATGAAATAATAAATAAACAAAATATTTTGCGAAAACATATATTTTTGTTTAAGAATATTTTATACAATTTGTAATATTTTTTTTGAAAAACAAGAAAAATCCATTCGAATTTGACATAAGTATTTTTTCATTGAATATATATATTTTTAATTTTGAATAAGATTGAGTAGACTTAAAAGAACTGGTTTCATCTCAAAATTATTCATAAAATTATATCGAATGGGAAACAAAATTGGTTGCCAACGCATGCAATCTTCTTTACAATTAATTGATTAATGTAATATTACAATTAATGATTCATGTAATCAATCAATTAATCAATGTAGTCTTCTTTACAATACAATTCTAAGAATATTTTTCAATAAAAAATCTATTAACCTTTATTTTTTTAAAATAAAAACGCAGGCTTAAAATTTGTTTTTTTAAAAAATATTCTATTATATAATTAATAGCATATTCTTTTTTATATTCTAAAATTTACGTAATAGAACACACACACACACATGTATTCTATTTCAAAAAACCTATTATCAGTCATAACGACAACATTTAAGATTTTTTTTGATAAAAGCATTTTTGTAAACATTTACAATAGACATAGCCAATAATTACCATCGTATCGTTAAAACCTATATTCTCTTTAAATATTACCACTCTAATTAATGAATCTCGGGAAAGCTCACTCAAAATAAAATAAAAAATCAAGTTTTCGATCAATATTTATAAGCAACCTTTCATTTTTATTAATCTCCTAAAATTGCAATGCACTTGTACCAACTTTTCATCGCTTTTTTTATGCCTAAAAGATTTTTTTTTTTTTTCAAATCACTCCAAGGTTTGTAGAGAATATTCTTTTATTACTTCAACAGAATAAAAGGGCGAGTGCAAAAAGGACACTGTCAACCCTAAAGATAAAAAGTATATAAAAAAAATGCCCGCGCTACCATAGAAGGAAAATTTCGATCTTACGTAGCCATATTTCTTGAATTTCTTTTTGCCGAAAATTCTTTAAAATTGCACTGCAAAAAGGTGCTTTATTGCAGTGTCTGAATGAATCACACAAAAACTCGATCTTTCTCGCAAATATCAAATTTCATAGCCGCATAATAGCTTGATAGGAAGCACACAATGTAGAAACATATCCAACCATGTCTTTAATTGTCAAAGAACGATAATTATCAAAAATACCAGTTGATGAATGAGTCGAAGCCAATGAAATGAGCAGGGTATGTTTTATTTACTATGATTTCTGCAGCTTCTTTAAACTACTCAAATATTCTTGTTTTTGATAAATCTTTGTCTTTAAGGACTTTTTGAAACACTTCAAATATTTTTATTGCAGAAATAAATTGTTAAATAAAATTGAATTCAAATTAATAAAAAAATTTTGTTTAATAAAATGTTATTCATAAATTCATTCATTCATTCATTCATTTATTTAATAAAATTTTATTTGTTTAAATAAAATTGAATTCATATACTTTGTTTCATTACAGTCGCCATTTTGGATAAAAAATCGACAAACTAGAATTGTTATTTCATAAAAAATTAAATTAAACAAATTTATTTTCATCTTTATTCACTGAAAATAAACCTTGACTGCTATAAGATGCTATCCAATAAAAATGCACAAATGATAACTAGCAAACGATATCAAGTGTATTAGTTATAACTTCTCAAATATTCTGGTTTTTGATAAATATTTGTTTTCAAAGGCTTTTTTGCAACACTTTAAATATTTTTATTGCAAAATAAAATTTAATTCATATTCTGCTCTGTTACAATCCCTAATTTGTAAAATCGAAGGAACTAGAATTCTTATCTGATTAAAAACAAATTTATTTTCAGACGATATTTTGAAAGCAAATATTGAGTACTGCCAGATGTTTATATACGTCGTAAAATATATTTAATAAAAATGTACAAACGTACTAGCAAACGATATCAAGTATATATACTATAACTTCTCAAATATTCTTTTTTAAAATAAATAATTGATTACAAAGGCTTTTTCCAACACTTTAAATATTATTTATTGCAAAACAAAATTTAATTCCTATTTTGCTCAATCATATTCACAAATTCGGAAAATCGGCGAAACTAGAATTCTTATCTGATTAAAAACAAATATATTTTCAGACGATATTTTGAGAGCAAAATTTGAGTGCTGCCAGATCTTTGTATACGTTATAAAAATATTTAATAAGAATGTGCAAACGATAATTTCCAAACGATATTGAGTATATTTCTGATTTAAATCCAACATCCATGAGGCATTCTGATCACAGATGCATATTATTGATATTCCTTACAGGAATCGAACCGTATTTCTAAGTATATAGCTCACTAAAAGATATAAATTGACAAAACAATCTAAAATCGCCAGGCTTCGCTCACACTTTAGCTATCCATACATTTTGAAAGAGTTTCAGCGACATTTCTATCCCCGAGAGTTGTGTCAGAAACATTTCGGTCTCTTTCGAAACGAGATTTCACGAGTAATGCTTCGGTCCATTACCTTAACGTTCCCGCTCTCGATGCGAGTCCCATTTCTAATAATGGCAAATGCATTTCTCCACTCAGTTATCGCTTCACGGGCACGTTATCCATTAGGCAAAAGGGAGGTTTGTCCGGGCTTCCAGCCCCACCTATAAAAACCCTCAGAACATTTTCCGAGTTTGATGGAATAAAGTTAGCACAGGACAAATTTTTACTTTCTCGTATATATAGTATAGAAAAGTATCAAAATCATAAAAAAAACATTTGAACTTGAGATTTTGACGAATCTCCAACGTTTTAGAAATCCAAGAGTTTGAAAAAACACATTTTTCATTTCTTACTATTAGCTGAACTTCTCACTATATATACACTGAAGTGACAAAAGTCATGGGATAGCAATATGCAAATATACAGATGGCAGTAGTATCGCAGCGAAAAAGTATAAATGCGCACTTCGTTTTCCAGAGCTTTCGTTTGTGTTCAAGTTATTCATGTGAACAGGTTTTTCGTGATTTATGGCGACAGGACGAGAATTAACAGACTTTGAACGTGGAATGCTAGTTGGAGCTAGACGCATGGGTCATTCCATTGCGGATATCGTTAGTGAATTCAACATTCCGAGACCCACAGTTACAAGAGTGTGCCGAGAGTATGAAATTTCAGGCATCCCATCCCCTCATGGACAGCGCCGTGGGCGACCACCTGCACTTAACGACCGAGACCGCCGACGTCTGTGTAGTATGGTCAATGTTAATAGACACGCAACACTCCTTCAAATAACTGCAGGAATCAATGTGGGACGTACGAGGGACGTGTCCGATAGGACTGTGCGACGAAATTTGTCTTCCTTGGGCTATGACAGCAGAAGACCGACTCGAGTGCCTTTACTGACAGCACGACATTGCCTGCAGCGACTCTCTTGGGCTCGTGAGCATATCGACAGGTCCCTAGACCAGTGGAAAACTGTGGCATGGTCAGATGAGTCACGATTTCAGTTGTTACGAGCTGATGGTAGAGTTCGAGTGTGGCGCAGACCCCACGAAGCCATGGACCCAAACTGTCAACAAGGCACTGTTCAAGCTGGTGGTGGCTGCATAATAGTGTGGGCTGTTTTTACATGACATGGACTCTGTCCTCTGGTGCAACTGAACCGATCATTGACTGGAAATGGTTATGCTCAGCTGCTTGCAGATCACTTGCAGCCATTCATGGACTTCACGTACCCACACAACGATGGGATTTTTATGGATGACCATGCGCCATGTCACCGGGCCAGAACTGTTCGCGATTGGTTTGAAGAACATTCCGGACAATTCCAGCGCATTATCTAGCCACCTAGATTGCCCGATATGAATCCCATTGAGCATTTATGGGAAATCATCGAAAGGAACGTTCGTGGCCAAACTCCTGCACCATCCACACTTTCACAATTATGAACGTCTTTACAGACAGCATGGCTCAGTATTCCTGCAGAGGACTTCCAACGACTTCTGGACTCCATGACCCGTCGAGTTGCTGCACTTTGCCGGGCAAAAGGAGGACCGACACGATATTAACAGTCATCCCATGACTTTTGTCACTTCAGTGTATATATATATATATATATGTAATGAAAAAATGGCTTTTCTATTTATCCATTCTTCCTCTTATTATTGACTAGTCGTCCTCGGCTACTAGCTGAGCTACTAGGAATATTGTTTATATTTAAATTTAATTAATACTATTTTTAAACTAAATTATAGCTTGAAATTCGTGATTTCGCCAACAAAGTTTTTTAAAAAATATATTGCGACGGATATCAAAGCTGTGATTTACTCCTGTAAAGTTAACTTCTATTCGATCGATATAAGGCAGGGGGTTCTCAAACTTTTAGACATTGCGACTCTTATTTTTAGACTAAGTATATTGTCGCCCCCCCCCAAAGTTTTAATTCTTTCTAAAGTTTAGACAGAGATATTTAAAATGTTACACGTACTCAAGAGTTCGTAGAGTATGTGTCGGGTATTGGCGCCACATCCCTTGACACTTCATCTTTCTCCTTACTAGCATCATCTCATCTCGAAACTTTGATTGAACAGTTTACAGATTACATTCCCGTTAAGGATAGTCATTCCGTTCAGTGAGCAAGCCGTAACTCAAGATGAGCTAAGTGCTCTTTATCATGATCAACAGATAGAGATTTCAAGTGATTAGCAGCTAAAGTAACTTTTAACATAGCTTATATCGACAAATTTTGGATACGTATCAAAAAGGAATACCCAGAACTGTCCACAACAGCATTAAAAACTTTGGTGACAGTTTCTACACATTACAACTGTGAACAAGGATTATCCATAATGATAAATTTAAAAACAAAATCAAGACATTCGTTTGACACGGGGAAATGATATTGTTTTGCGTATTACAAAGCTCATTCCAGACATTAAAAAAATTGGTTAATTTCAAACAAGCTCATGTATCCCATTAACTAATAGAACACAAAAACCAATTTGTATGTGTATTAAAAGCTTCATGCTTACTCTTTTTTTTAAAAAAAATTAAAACTACACCAATAAATTAATTTTCTTTAAACTTTTCTTCCACCACCCCTGGGGGTCGCGACCCACCTTTCGAGAACCCCTAATATAAGGGATTATTCTTTTCCCAAGGCACCCAGGACATGCCGAAGATCTTTTTGAAGAAAGTAAGGAAATAAACTAGATGACTTCTGAAAAATAAAGGTAGGGATGTCTGTCTGTAAGGGCAGCCCTCATTGTTGCCTCCGAATTCTTCGGAAAAAGTAAAACACCTGCTAGTCTCCGAGAAAGAGAAAGCATCGAGAAGAGACGATGGCTGAAACTGTATAAGTCGTGCCCACACAACACTGAATAATCATTAAGGCGCGAATGTTTCTATACTTTTTTTATTATGATTATACCTTCGGATCGAGTCAATAAACAACCTTGGATAAAAATAGAAGCAGATTGAGTCTTTTTATAGAAGGTCGTCAAGGGTGGCATGGAAGAGTTGGCGAGTTTTTTTTGCCAAGAAAATATTATATAAGGAAACCGTCAATTATTCCAGACGCGCGTGATTCGATTTTTTGCCCTCCGTTTAATGGTTCGGCCGTGACCTGCCAGCTGGTGCCTGTTGTGAAGGCTAATCACTTGTGATAGGTGTACCCACTTTCGCATTCCCTGCATCCCCGTTAGCCTTGAGAATTTAAGAAATATGGGAAGGAAATACAGAGGCGGCTCCAACGAATAGATCATTAGATCAGTGAAGTCCAATTATTAATCCTCAACATATCAGAAAGATATATTAGGAAGCGATTATTACTGGGATTGGCAAGAAAATTTTTTCGAGCAAACGAAAAACAAACAACAACAACAAAGTAGTTTAGCTGATGTGGATATGAAAGTTATTGGAAATTTGAATATTAACCACTTAACTGTTTTGCCCGTATGCCATACGTGCATCGATTTATCGAATTTTGGTAGTTGTGTTACAAGCGAGTGAACGTCGCTGGAACGCGGAGGGGAGAGCGATTGGCGACGACGTCAATGAGCTTGGCGCCAGCTGGGTTGGTTTGGCGAAAGAAATAGTCTGGCAGCTACTGGATTTCTCTCTGTGATTTCCGAAGCCTATCGGCGCTTTCGCCCGGCTATATAAGAAACGGACTACCGCATTCGGCAGTTCCTCTCTCTCGGAAGAGAAGCGTCTCGCTGGACTAGCGGATTACTTTATTGAGCTGCTATTTACGTTTGCTGTTAACGTCGTATTATTGAGTTCGCTGTGATTTATTGTTTGCTGTGCAATACGATAGCTTTTTTGCAGTCTGTTTTTATTGTGCGTAAGGCTTGCATTTACGTGTAAGTGACTGTTGACTGCTGGATTGTGTTTATCTGAAGTTTTACTTTATCAAGTCCTCCTGTAAATTGCTGTAAATAAATTTGTTTGGGCTGTACTCAAGTAAAGTTCATTCAATCCGAACCAGCTACGCTAAAAGCGTAACAGTTGTAAACAAAAAATAAATCATTCATAACGATTGTAACTGAATATTAAAATTATTTCGAATGCATTGACTAGTCAAGTATTCGATGAATTTCCATTTGAATAAAAATAAGAAATTATTCCAAAAATAGAAGATCTCATCTTTCTTGATAGTCAAGAAAATAAAACAGTTTAAGTGGTTAATTGATCGGTGTATAAAAGAAGCTTTGATAATCTGGAATGTAAAAAAAATGCATTGGTATGAAATGAAAATTTGATACTTCATTATAATGAAAGCATTGTTAACTTTTTTAGCCCTGAATTTTTAAAATGTGGAATAAAAAAAATGATGGAAATTAGTGATAAGGGTCACCAAGAGAACATCCACATTTTCACTACGGGTATAAGAACCAGGAAGTCACATCAAATTTGAAAAGAAATGGAAATTTAAGGACATAAAATACTACCATCGGGAGGGCTGAAATGATTAAAATCATTAAAAACGGTGCATAACATTCTTTAAGTAATTTCATTTTTTTTCTCCTTTTTTCATGAAAATATGTCATATCAATTTATGGAATGATGGAATATGATGGAAAAGTAGGCCGAATAACAAAAAAAAAAAAAAAAAAAAAAACCCCTAAGAGGCAGCAATTCTATGAACTCTTTTTATTAGCCATCAGTACTGAAAAATAATTTTTTGAAACCAAAATTCACTGCTATATTATATATTTCCCCTCTTATTAAGCACTAAGCCCTTCATTTATCACAATGTAAACACAGCTACTGTCCTGAAAATCATGGGAACAGTTACCGGTAACGCGTTGAGTTAAAATAGAAGGTACTGTACTTATAGTTTATATACAATTCTGCTCGTTTCATGGATTTATTAAAGAAAAAGTAAATTAAATTATGTAAATTGTTCACATTTTAACATGATTTCTGTAGTATTTACAGTGGTATATTTAAAAATAAGCTTTAAGAACAAGCCTAAGAACAACTTACGAATATTGTACATACTGTGCAGTTATAATAAGTGACAGTGTCAACAACTGAGGCTCTTTACACACTGACGAAACAGTGAACTACGAGCAGAACGCTGCTTCTTTCCCTGTCACAACTTCATTTTGCGCATGACACATAGGAGGATCTTAGCAGACGAGAAACTCCAATGCAACGAATTGCCTTTCTCATTTAATTAGATAAAAGAAAACTAGGCCGAATAGTATGAAAGACGGATAGTTGTGAACGGGAAATTCGAATGTGTACTGTATACTACATAATCTTAAAAAATCTTGCGGGAAACAAAGGATAGAAATGAGATTTCAATTAAAATATGTTGGGAAAAATCTGGGAATAGTAATCCCTCTGAAATCAAAATGTTAAGCGCATTTCTTACGATATTCATCAATTTTTTTATCATGTCAGAACATGATGCTGTTTTTGGGATGAGGTTTTTGTCGTCAATAAAACTCCGTAGGCGACTTTTTTATAAAAAAATACTTAACACTTAAGAGATTCTCAATCACTCTTTCATCATATATTTACAAGAATAAATTTAAAAGTTAGAATATTTTAAAAGATTAGTATTTTTTTTTTCAAAAACTAACATTAAAATATAGATTTTATTTTTAATGAAAAGAAATATTGTACAGCTATTTTTATCATGTGTAGAACATGATGTTATTTTGGGGATGAAGTTTTTGGCGTCAACACAAAATACGAAGGCGAAAAATAAAAATTTTACTATCGGCATGAGCATCTCAAAAAAATCAGTTTTTAATAATGCGTTGCCATCACATTTACAAAAGCTCTGATTTAAGAAAATAAGTTAATGACTACAGCAAATAAAACCTAGAAAAATGTCATTTTAAGCACGTGATTATATGAAATGGAATAAATAGGAAATATGATATTTTTTTTAACAATCAATGAGAGACAAAGTTCTTTTGGATAGTTTGCAGTACTAAAGTGACTCATTCAATGAAGCAATTAAAATAAATAAAAATACAATTTAACTTGCACACGAGTACGTGGTGCTTGGCAGTTCAAAAATATATGATCTGACATGATACATTGAAATACGTATAGCAGATTTCATTAAAAAAAATTTGCATATAATTTATTTTTTTACTTATTTTACCATTATTTATTATATACAGGCTTACATTTTCCAGCTTCTTTCTATAAATGATTTCTCTATCGAAATGGTTTCAAAAATTTTCTCCAGAATCATTTGAGTTTCCTCTCGACCCAAATTAAGTTTGCTCGAGCCCTTTTCGAGCCAAGACTGAAGCGTGCTCCAAACAGCTCCCATAAATTTCAAAACCTCACCGGAATTACTCGAAGTAATTGAAAACACTCCAGAGCGCTGAAGCCCCACTCTTTCCATAATAATTAGTGCTCACTCCCCGGGCGAATTCAATAGAGACGTACGCCTGCCTTCGGCTTTAATCGGCGGAAATCCAGTTTTAAGCGAAATCGTTCCATTTCCGCCAATCGATAAAAACGCTGCCCTTTTCATTGCCAACAGGTGGGCCTGTTGCTTCCTCCCCCGTCGGCTCTTCAAAGGGCCAGAATCCATTCTTCCAGGTATTAGGGTCTGGTGATCATTTCCGCGATTGGGGAAATGGAGAAGTAATGGAAAGAGGTGGAAATAGAAATTTTTAAAGCGATTTTTCCCGTTCCTATAGACTCGTCCGAAGGACGTTATTCGAAAAGAGGGAAGTTATTATCGTTCCTTTTTTTAACTGCAATCTGTAGGAAGTCATAGAAAATGTAATTCCCAGGACAGTAAAAGGAATCTTTGAGTTCATTCGAATTTATATAATGTAAATGGCAACCCTTTTTGATGTATACAAACAGAAATATAAATTAAAATCCTTTTTACTTTCTTCTGTACAGTTATACAAAGAGAAAGTAATGTAATCTTCAAAGATTTTCATTTCTCCATCGCCAAATAAATAACGAATTCAGTTTGTTTTTCCCCATACTAATGAGGTTAGGCTTAACATGTTTTCATCCGATTATTTTAAACGACTTTGTTTATTTTCATAACGTTTGATGCATTTAAAATCAAACATTGTTAATTCATCGATTTTTCCTATTCCTTTTGAAGTACTTTCAACTTGAAATTATACAGAATAAAGAAAATTAGAAATTTGTAATCTCTATTACGTACTCCTACTTGTGTAAAAAAAAATCACGCATTTTGCGTTGCCACAATTGGTTTAAAATCCTCAATTCTCGTTGAAAATTCAATGCTAGTATAATTTTTGGATCAATTATTTATAGTAATTGTAATTGTTAGGCCGAGATAGTATGGTTGATATAGCGTTAGAATCGCATATCTTAGGCTGCGAGTTGGAACTTGCATAGAAAGGAGAATGGAAAAATGCCAGGAAATTTGCTTTCTATTTTACCGCATAATATTGTGATTCTGTCATATTTATATACATAGTTATATTAATTGTAATTATTTATTTAAAAGTAACTAATTTTTTTTTTCATTTTTCACCTAAGTATGAATTGATCTTAAAAAATTGTTTTTTATATAACTCGTTTCTAATTATTTTAAAGACATGGAATTTTAATGACGTTTAATGTTAAAATATTAATGTCTTCTCTGAAGAATATTAAAGAACATTTTTCACACAAAAATTCATTTATCAATGTTTTTAAATGAAAAATTAGCTTTCCAGAGATAACAACAGTATTTCATTAACGTTTCATTCGCTGATTTTGATATATTTTTTTAGAATTAATTTAAAATATATTTTACAGGAACCTTTTTTCGATATATTTTCAAATGCACGTTATAGTAACTTTAATTAAGAATAAATTAAAAAAAAAAGATTTTTTAAATAGATTAATTAAACATGAAACATCATCACAAAATGATATTTTAAACTAGAAAATCGAATCCTGTTTAATTTGATGCTTTTGTTTTTTCGTCATCCCGTTGGAAATCTTCGTAAATGTAATTTACAGAGCAGCAAACGATATTTCTGTGCTCAGCCGATAAAGCTGGAATTGCATTGAGTTGGATCTAACGGTATTGAAAGTAATTTAAAAGATATGCCAGCAGGAAATTAAACTATATACGAATTATTTCGAGTAAAGGAAAAAAATTAATGTTGAAATATTATTGCATTTTTCACGAAGATTAATTTAATTCACTGGCACCGGTTATCGGAGGCGACATAATATTATAAATGAACAAATTTTGAGATGTTATTTTTATTGCATTTTCATCTTTTTTCTTCTACTCAAAAATGTATTTAATTGATTTCTGCGAAATCCTTAATAAAATTAGATGCAGTTTTCTTTGAAATCTATATTATATGTGAATTCTTTTGTAAACTGTAAGAATAAATTGTTAAATATTTAAAATGAATTTTGCTTTACCAGAAATGGAAGTGTTAAGGATAACTAGACCCTCGTGTTTTCGTATTGTCTTTATCGTTTTGTTACCATATGAGAACAAGATATTGTTTTGGGAATGAGGTCTTATAGCGTCAACAAAAATCCGTAGGCGAAAAAAAATATATTGTCTGCACAGGCATTGATTAAAATCAGCTTTTGATAACGTGTTTTGCCATTCCATTTACAAAAGCTCTGAGTGAGTTAATCTGTCATGGTTACAAAGTTCTCCAATGTCGAGAGTAATACCACTAGGGATACTTGGTCAGAGATAATCGTTCTCTGTTCCACGTCTAAATTACGATCTATCGATGAATGAATGATATGTATGAATGAAGTCCGCCCTGTAAAAAGGATTTGTGACGTGTGTGAGCTAGAAGTCAGACTTCTGTCCTCTGGTGCTCAACGGTCCATATCTTTAAAAACTACTGCACCCTTCCTCATATTGTAAATCAGAACACAACAACAACCTTCTTGGTTTAGATACACTTTCCTCCATCAATTGAAATAAAAATCTGATACAGATTAACAATTGAGGTAACAAAATCCCTTACCAAATTGGATATATTTAAATCATTTCTGAATCATCACGATTACATGTTTCTGACAGACGGACAATCTGTAGGTGGATTTGGCTGAAAAGGTGACAAGTGTCTACAAAAAAGATATTAAATATGTGTACTGAATTTTGTCTGTATGGATCTCTTCACTTTGTAATTATCTTAGTAAAGTTCCCAAGTCAGATTGTTTGTCGTGTGCGGCAACAGTAGGGAAAAAGGATAACGAGAAGCAGCTGGGGCAACTCAACTCAAAAAAAAAAGAAAAGAAAAGAAAAACTAGGAGAGAGGAGACATATTGGGAGGAGAAAAGAAAAAGAGGTCTTTGGTAGAAATGCGGATCTGAATGTCCAATTCAGTATTGGAAAGTTGTTACTGTACATAGTTTTATTTCGTCTTTTTAATTTGTGTTTAATGTGCCGTGCTGCTGTAGCAAAATGAATAAAGTAGCAGCTGAAAAAT
This sequence comes from Argiope argentata, assembly GCA_026289955.1. NCBI lineage: Eukaryota > Metazoa > Arthropoda > Arachnida > Araneae > Araneidae > Argiope > Argiope argentata. Next base: position 3,410,848 of record JAOUZG010043444.1, on the reverse strand, counting down.
CTTGGAGTGATCACTGAAGTCTATCACCGATGAGATACGATTTATCCTGATATGAAACCCCTATTATTGGGCAAGTTTTACTATCTTCTTAGCTGAAATGTGAACAGTCGGCCGGATGGACTTCTTCTAGGCAAATTTTATTCAAAATTCAAAAGAAATTTACAAATTTGGCATAAAAACAATATACCAAATTTCATCCTTCTAGGACAAAATATTTTTAATTACATTTGTCAGAAACAGACGAATATTTCCCAAAAACTGTATTTTTTGAATTCAGGGCTATTTAAAATGTGAAGTTACGGAAAAATCTCGAGTTCGAATTTTTAAGCGAGTACTATACTTTACACTACTAATTCGAAAAAGTAGAAAAAAATAATTAAATAAATAAGCAAAAAAACCCCCTTTCTTGCTGTGAAAGTCTATTCCTTATAAATAATAAAATATTTAATTTTTAATTTCAAGTTTTTTTAACCCTTCTTTGCATGATTTTTTCTTTTTTTTAAAAAAAAATCAGGGTGATGTAATTGATGCTCTAGATTAAAGGAAAAATATTTAAAAAAATCTTGGTGTAAATAAAAATATGTATTATGTAAAAAACAATATGATGGAAATTTACATCATCATGCATTGTCACGTATTTAGCTCAGTACTAAATAAATAAAAAAATATTCTTTACTAAATCTTCTTTATTCTGTATGATAATTTAATTAATTAATTATTATTAATGATAAATTAATTTCCATAAAACAATTTAAAATCTCGCTCATTTCTTCCAGCCACAACAAACAGCGGAATGACAAGTTGTAGCCCTGGTAATTGACAGTGACGTTTGCTATTTTTTGAGAATTGCGTTTTTTTGTACGCAATAGTCGCTTAAAAAGTTGCCAGCAACAACAAATTTACAGTACAAGGGTTTTAAGTACCTTTTTTTGTTGACTAAATATTATGATGGAAATTTCCATCATCATGCAAAGAAGGGTTAATAGATTGTGTTGCATTTAATATAGGATACTTTTGAAACAAAATATGTATATATCTTTGAACCAGTTTTCATAAGGCATATCTATATTAATAAAAATGCAACACGAATTGCATTGCTAAGCGCAAAACTGGAGAACGGCTTGACCGATTCGGCTAATTTTTTAAAAATATTTTCGTTAAGACACGAGGATGGTTCTTATGGAGAGAAAAATTAAAAAACTGCGTGGAAAATAGTTAAAAGGACACTTTTCTTACTTTCCCGCCAAAAATCTTCATTTCCTTCCCCCCACACCAGCTGAGTTAGATAGCAGGAAGTAATAAATTATGATTTGTTTAGAAAGAAATGCGCGAAGTCAGTGGGTTTTTATTCATAGATAACGGGCTGTTTAAAAAAGGAAGAAAATAGTTGCTTTTATTATTAGTCTGTACGGATATTTAATCTATGCCTGCTCAAAATAAAGTCTGGGCAGGGAAGAAAAAAAATTAAGAAAAGAAGGGTGTGTGTATGTCACCATTATTTCCTCTGTGCGCGTCATTTTTCAAGCTGTTTTTAAGCTTTCGTATCTCTTGAAAACCAATTTTGTCTTTATTTGTTTAGTGTGTTAACATTTATGAAAATTTGAATCTCATTATTCTATAAAAACGTAGAATTTTAGCCCTTTCCCTCCACCATTTAAGTAAAATATCAATTCCGGGACAATCGTTGCTCGGATAAAAAGAGAAAGATGAGTAGTACAATGAACAGAACATCTGAAGAAAATAATACTATAAATCGATGATACGATTATCAAAATTTACATAAAATATAATATGAAAATTATAGCGAGCATTAATACTGGCGAACCGACTGGTCGCCAAAGGCGGCTAGTGATAAATAATCTTTTGAAGCAATATGTTTAATATAGGTTACTTATGAGAAAAAAATTATTTTTCTGTACCAGTTTTCATCAGGCAAATGACAAAAAACCGTTTGAAGCAATATATTTAATATAGGATACATATGAGAAAATAAATAATTTCTCTGAACCAGTTTTCATAAGTCATATGATAAATAACCATTTGAAGCAATATGTTTAATATAGGATACTTATTTCAAAAAAAAAAAAAAATTCTCTGAACCAGGTTTTATCAAGGATATGATAAATAATCGTTTGAAACAATATATTTAATCTAGGATACTTATGAAAAAAAATTATTTCTTTGAACCAGTTTTCATCAATGATATGATAAACAACCGTTTGAAGCAATATATTTAATATAGGATACTTATGAGAAAATAAATTATTTCTCTGAACCAGTTTTCATAAGTCATATGATAAATAAACATTTGAAGCAATATGTTCCATAAAAGAGTAAATGCTATTTATACACTTATCTCCTTGTATATGTAGGGGAGCAAAAAAAGCGCCATTTCGGTATGGAACATTACAAAATAATGATTCACTCTTTTTGGCTCATAAAACCGGGTTTCTGACGTCCAAAAAAGCAAAATGAATACACGAGTGAAGTCAAGAATAATATGCACATCTGTCAAATATGAGCCAGCATATGCTTATTGATTTTTCTACCACCTGTTACATTTTCATACAGGTGATCTCTTTAATAAGAAAAGAAAAGAAAGATGTGTCATCGTCATTCAAGGTTACTTACACTGAGAAATGCGGGCATTCAACGCAAGCACTAAAGTGACTAGCATTTTTTATAAACCTCCATGTTTCTATTTTATGAATCTTTTTATCCTGATTTTTTTTACCCAATAAAATGCCCTTAATAATCGCGTTTCGTTTCATATTAAGTAAAAAGATCACTTAAAATAGTTGAAAAAGACATAAAATTTAATTTTAAGAATTTGTTTTTAAACAATACTTTTTCAAAATATTTTTTAGTCATAGAATCCAAATATTTTAAACAATGATGACTTTTAAAATAACTTTAAAAAAATGATTTTGCAATGATGAAAGGCAATATCTAATTCAAATTAAATCTCTACTGAATAACTTTTTCATGGTTTTCTCAACTAACTAGTTTTCTGTCTTAGGCGGATTGCTGTAGGACGGAACTCCCAACCTTAGGGTTTGTCGCCGAGTAACATGACCATTAAACCAAAAGTGCATTGCTGTCCGAGGGATGTTATCTGGCTTATAAAGTTTCATCATATACTCTCCCATCAGTGAGTCGGTAGTTAGACGAACGACACAATTGTATCAAGCGTATGGCGAGCCTGTGTGAGCTGGTGGTGATATTAGCTGTTGTATTTATTGCACCTGACAACTTTTGCTGCCAGTAGAGGGCGCCATAACAACTGTACGAAGTTGCTTATTCAGGGTCTTGGGTCACCATTATGATGGATGCACATTACAAATGTTTTTTTTTAAATATGTATATTTTACTCAAATTTTTTTCGATATATCTTATATTATACTACATAAGTTTAGGTACAGTTTCTTTTTTTTTACGGCTGATATCTATCTTTTTAATTATTTTTTTTTGTTGTTAGTCAATTAAAAAATTTACAAAGATTCATAAATTGGGGCTTTGAATTTTTTTTTTGTAAAACAACAACAACAACAACAACAACTTACTATGCATTTTTGAGTTAATTCCATGTCCATTTCTATAAAATTTACATTTCAGAAAACTTTTATAAGAAATTTAACACCTCTATTTCAAATGTTAAATAAAACCTATGAGATATAATTAAATATCTCATAAATAAATTTAGAACATGAAAAAATATTGATTTGAAGTTTTTATCCTTCCAGAATCTTTCATCCTTCTAAAGACCAAATTTGTAATGTTTGAGTTTGTAGCTAAGTAACATGACCATTAGACCAAAAATGCTCTTCGGTTCAAGGGATGTTACCTGGCTTATAAAGCTTTCCTTTCAAATTTTGACCATTAAACGTTGATTTTAATAGCCTAACACCTATTCTGTTTATTTTACATATGAGCCTTATTTCCATTGCATCATAGTGGCTTTAAATATTAAAATCTTGATGAACTATTTAAAACTGCATATTGTCTTTTTCGAAAATATAATTTCATTTTCTTTTCCCTCATGCAAACATTTAAGAATAAATAGAAAATTTCTCCTACTCATAACACATTACAATTCAACCATTTAATTTAGTTCAATTAGTTGAAAAACCTACTAGAAGAATTCTAGAAATCATTGGGAATAAATTTCATAACACTAAAGCTAAATTAAATATAGATATGATTGCATTTAATCTGACATCTTATTCTTGAAACTTCCACAACGCATTAAGATGCAGATTTAATGAATACCTAATCAAGTTACGCAACGACTGAACAAGTGATGGTCTAACTTTAATATTCGATAAAGGTGATCAGTATTCTAAAGAGAATACAATCGGAAAAAAATATCAGATAGTTGGGACTCGTCCATCAAAATCTAACTGCCTAGAAATTTTTTTCTTCTAATATCTAGAAATGTATGTTTTAAGTTAAGATAACTTCGAAAGTAAAGGGAAGAGGTTTGACATATCTTTTAAGAGCGAGGTAATCTTATCTATAAAAAGCATGGAGAGAGTCCAAGAATTCCATACTTCGAAAACAAACATTGAGAAATCAAAGCTTTGAAAAGTTTCCTTATCCTTTGTTTACAAAACTGGTGTGCCAAACAGCGGTGTGGATAAGCAAAATTATAGATTTTTAATCAACCTGACACGTGTGACTTAAATGAATATATTTAATAAATATTATTTCTTTTTATTATTTTATGCCTGGAAAATATTTCTGAGTAAATTATTTGTAATTCATGATCAGATTCATTAGAAGCATCCATCGCCTGGCGTTCACTGCTGAAGCGTCAACGAAACTTGGTGATGTTCTCGATTCAGACAAACACTTCAAGTCTTTTTCTTTAGAGCCTACACGCCAGAGGACGCATTGTTTTCTGTATTAAGTACAGTTAAAAATGTTATAAGGTCTAATAACTGAATTTTTTTTCACTTAGTGCAAAGAATTGTTTCCTTCACTTTGTTAAGTTGTCATTTTCAAAAACAATTTTTCAGTAGCTGTTGTTGTTACTTATGGCACTTGCTTATGGGCAAGCCCCCCGCTGATACAGCAGTAAATTTAAGCCGAAAGGGGCATCTCTTATTTTTTTTAAGTAGCTCCAACTAGGGCCAAGAGTACGACTTAGCTGCACACTCACCACATTTGCTTGCACAGCCCCTTTTTACTGGGGGGGGCACAGTCATGCATCTCACAGATAGTACACAGAAGAGCAACCATGTCCGAACCGGGACTCCCAGAACACGAGGAAGACGCGCTACCTCTGTGCAAGAAAGCCGGCATTTTTCAGTAGTGCAACCAATTAGGATAATTGTGGACATATTTTGTAGATTCCATCATTTCGTCGGTCGATTTAAATTAAACGTTTGCGAAGGTAGTAATTTATGTGAAAGTATAATCATGTTTCAGAAAGTGCATTAAGCGATGGGTTTTTTTTGTTTCAATTTAATGCAATAATTAATCAGTTTGTGATCGCCACGTTCATAATTATTCTAGCATATTTCAAAATACCGCAGAGTTATTTATTTTTGATGAAAGCTGCATTAGCCAGATAACATCTAGGTACACTCGTAATTACTTTTGTATTGTGGTTATGTTACTCGGCTACAGACCTTAGGGCAATCCGCATTTGCTTTGATGTTGATCCGGATGCAATCGGCGTCGTTGAAACAAGCTACTTTCAACCTTAAAATTGTACGCAGCTTCATAGAGCCGCCCTCTATCGGAAGCAAAAGTCGCCAGGCGCTTTAAATACAACATCAAGTTGGTGGTGATGTTGACATCACCACCAACTTACAAACACATAAGCAATACGCTTGGCACAATTGTATCATTTGTCTAACCACCGAATTACTGGTGGGGGAGTATGTGTTGAAAGCTTCATAAGCAAGATAATATCTACGCTACAGAAGTAATTACTTTCGTATCGTGGTTATGTTACTTGGTTACAAACCAGAACGTTGCAAGCTCGGTCTTAGGGCAATCCGCATTTGCTTTGATGGTGACCCGGATGCCTTGAAATAAGCAACTTTCAACCTTACCTTCATACGCAGCTTCATACAGCTGCCCTCTATCGGAAGCAGAAGTCGTGGGGCGCATGAAATACAACAGTCAATGTCACCACCAACTCACACATACACTCGTCATACGCTTGGCGCAATTGTATCGTTCGTCTAACCACCGATTCACTGGTGGGAGAGTATGTGCTGAAAGCATTATAAGCCAGATAACATTCCTCGGGCTGAAGTGCACTTTTGATCAAGGATATGTTACTCGGCTGTCAACCCACAGATTGCGAGTTCGGGCTTAGAGTAATCCAAATCCGTTACATTCATAATTCCTAGAGACTATGAGTATGAGTTCAAATGCTGCCCTTGTCTTCTGAGCATGGTTCAAAGTTTTGAAGTATTTCCTAAAACTGTTCCTGCGTTCCTTTAAAACGAGGGGGTGTGTGAATATAACTGAACTGAACTTATTGCCAGATGATCTTTCTGGTCGCTGTTCTTTTAACAGGGCCCAGAAAAAGAGTTAGCCCTTTTGTATAACATCAAACACTCAATTCTATGTAAGATGCTAACATGAAATAGACATTTCCTAATTTTCTTAAACTGTGGCAAAACATTTCAGTTTACTGTAACGGTCTTTCACCATCATTTGAACCCTCTGCGCCCCCTGGGAGGAGACTCGGATGGACTAGCCGGTGGGCATGCCAGGGGCGTGTTGGGGAACTGGCTTCCGGAACAGACTCAGAGAGACCTGCTTGATGATAGGTGGCATATTTATCCTTCTATGTCTTTTTATAGTATATTACCACCTGTCTTAATGCTCTATGCTGTATTCTCTGGTTGTCCATGTTCTCTGTGTGTCCGTGGTGTACATGGCTTGTATAATTAAAAATATTGTACACCATTTTAGGCATTAGTGCTTTCCAGGCCAACCACGCAACGGTTCTGTGTCAATTGCACTTAGTCTCATTAGCGCTAACTCATTAGAGAGTGTCATTAGCGCTCAAGCCTTAAAAAGAGTACCACATTATAACTTTTATCTTTGTATGTAAAATTCCATTACTCATTGCTTTAAAATAATTTTACAATTTTGTTATTTTAGCAAGAATTACAAGGCAGCTCTTTAAGTCCTTGTCAAAAGAATATTTTTCTATTGTTCGGTTTATTCTATCATCTAGATTTACATATTTTCTCTCTCTCCGTTTTCCCTCTTAATTTAATCTAACCCCTAATCTAAAACAAACTTTCAACAATATATCTAGACTTCTTAAAGAAAATTTATCAGTTTTACCATGAGAAAAAAAAAAGCGAATCTTTTGAAGAAAAGAACAATTATGCGAGAAACGTGCATCATTAGAGCCCCTCTAGATGCACGCCAAGTTTTCCTGCCAAAGGTAATTAAATCCCAGGAAACCTACCATGTGAGCGCAAATGACACCCTCTAATCAGTTAGCGTAAATGAGACTGAGCGCAAGTGACACAATCCCCCACGCAACTCCCCTCCATTACAGTTTCGTAAATTACAGAAAATTATAGTTATAATTAGTGCATCCCTATTTTTTAGCCTCATGTAAAAAATAATGATCATATGGATACCAAACTAGGCGGTTTGAATGTTAGAGTATATTAAAACTACAGAAATGAGGGATAAAAAATATGGAAGAATAGAAATTCTTTGCAATCCACATTAAAATAATTTTCCTAATAATATGTAAGTAAAAAAATCGCTTTAGCATCCATATTTTATATTTCGGGAGAGCACTTGTGTTAAATTTGTTAACCTAGGTCTTAAGGTTAGTCAATGGATACACACGCACATACTTATATAATTTTTTTAAAGTACAGATATCATGTCCAGATTAAGAAATTTCTAAAACGCATGAAATAATTCCAAAATGTGATTACCAAATCTTTAATCATGAATCTGACTATAAATTCAAACACAACAGAGCGAAAATAAATACTTATTTATGAAATGTGATTTAAGCATATCACGTATCATGTGGCTGTTTGTATGTATCAGATTCATAATTTGAAGCTTTTTTTATGCGTTTTATGTATGAAAGTACACACAGTTCAATGCCAAAGCGCATAAACAGCATCATGGATAAACATAAAATTCTTCCAAAAGCTTTAAATTCCGTCGGTAAAAGAAAAAAAAATAAGCAATGAAATAATGTTGTGGATTTGAAACGCCTTGAAAACCTCAAAATATCCGCTGTCCATAAAAAACTGTTTGCTTTTATTTTCTTTCCATACGAGAAGGAAAAGGAAGACCGCAAAATATTGGAAAAGAAATCGCTACTCGTAAAATAAAGCATTTGGATCTCAAGAAAAGGCACACACAGAAGGTGGAAAAATAAATAAAATAAAACGGTGGAATGAGCTGAATATAAATGCTTTTTATCACAGCATAATGTTTATCAAAAATTTTTAAAAAATCAAATGTTCTTCATAAAAAAAAAGAAGCCATGTGGTTTAGACATTTAAGTTTAAAGATGAAATCTTTATTTTCGGAAAAAATTGTCTCAAATACCTCCAGACATTCTAAATATTCTCTAATGGTATATTTTTCACATTAAGAATGCGAATAATGTTTCCTGCTTCTCTTTCTTTGTATATTTTACTTTGTTGTATACCAAATATTAAGGAAAATGAAAAGTAATCCCAGCAAAAAAAATTCAACTGGAGATTCTGTTGAATCTTCACTTAACAATTCTCCCTGTGTCCCATTTTCATATTTTTGATCATGCCTGTCCTTTTGTAACCAAGATAGATCGAAAATGTTTTGAGCTAGACCAATGAAATTTGGTAGTGATCTTGACTCTAAATTCGTAAATTTTGATCAAATTTTGAGCGAAATTTATTCAGCGAAAGTCTGTCTGGCTCGCTGTTCGAATATAGCGCGATAACACTAAAGAGTGTTAAGATCAACGTCATGTGCCCCGCCCACATGAACAGCGCCACCTACTGGAAAATGTAAAACGATTGAGGAAGCTACAAGCTTTGAGACTGTAAACATTAATCTCCCGATTAAGCGGAGCAAAATCTATAATAACTATGTCCCATAGCGGATAAATTGTAAAGGTCCCATTTAAGCGGACAACTAAATAAATAATTCTTTAAGAGGTCCGTCGTATTGATTTCATACCTCTCCATTTTGGTCCGTCGAGCCGGAGAAAATCAGCAAATATGGATGCGAAATCCACTACAAAAACAGCAACCATTAAGGATTTAAATCGGGCACGAGGTGCCATCAAAACCAAACTAACGAACATCAAGAAGTTCATTGATGCGTCATCAACTTCCGATGATGAGACAAAGACTGTCCTAACTGCAAAACAAAAACTAACCAGTGTATTATCGGTGAAACAAGAACTGGAATTATTATACAGCAAGTATTTAGAACTTGATGAAGATGAACAAGCTAGTAAAAAAACAGATGAAGAAATGTTTTCTTTACAGGATGAAAGAGATGAAATAGAGGTAAGTCTTCAATGCTTACTCTCTAAATACAATAATGGTGATCTTGTAACATTTAATGAAACTAAAAAAGATCACAATGAAGATTTGAAATCGTATATTGAGCATATAGAACATAAATCTAAGTTGCCTGAAATTCCCTTACCTACCTTTTATGGAAAAATAGAAGAATTTTCGAATTTTAAAAATCAGTTCTTAAGTCTCATTAATGAAAACAAGGATCTTTCAAAGGATCAAAAGTTATTTTATTTAAAATCTGCCCTCCGTGGTGAAGCAAAATCAATTGAAACAAGTGATGACACTTTCGATTCTTTATTTTGTGCTCTCGAAGATCGTTTTGAGAATAGGAGAGCTGTTGTAGATATTCATATTGACAATATGTTAAAAATTCAGAAACTGAGTTTTGAATCATCCAAAGGTTTAAAATCTATAACAGACTCCGTTAATAAAAGTTTAAGAGCATTGAAAAGTTTGAAATTAGAGTGTAATGATCTAACTAACGCTATTCTGGCAAATATTATATTAGAGAAGCTAGATAACGAGACAAGAAAGTCGTATGAGTTATCGTTGCAATCGAAAGAAATTCCTTCTCTAAAGGAGCTCTTAAAGTTTTTAGAATCAAGAGCATTAGTTTTAGATCAGTTAGGAAAAAATCCGTCGAATAACAGATTCAAAAGGGAATTTCAGGGAACAGGAAATAAAGCGAAAAATTTATTTGTCAGTTCTAATAAAGGCAATCAATTTATGAAGAAATGTGTACTCTGTAATACTGAACATCCGTTACAAAAATGTTATGAATTCTTAAAATTGAATGTTGCTGAACGTATTAAAGTATTAGAAAATCATCATTTATGTAAAAACTGTTTAAAGTGCCATAACGCGCCATGCAAGTCTAAATATATCTGCAGAGTATGTAAAAAACAAGGCCATAACTCATTAATTCATTTAGATCAGCAAAACGAAAGTAATGTTTTGCCTAGCTCAAATAGTGTTGCGCAATCAAATGCAAATCTAAATCCGAACGCTGAGGTTTTTCACTCTTCGGGTGGATCGACCTTGAACATTCAACCGTCAGAAATAAATCATACTCTTTTGTGCACAGCAAATATTCTTATTGAAAATAATGTTGGGCAAAAAATAAAATTAAAAGCTCTCTTAGATAGCGGAAGTAGTGTAAATATATTAAGACAGGATGTTGCCGATTCTTTAATGCTAGAAAAGCAAAAAATAAATTGTAAGATCTCTGGCATTTCCGGTGATGAATTCTTAGTTAAAAATAGATTGATAGCTACTATTTCTAACGAAAGCAATGATTTTTCAAGGGATGTTTCTTTTTTGATTCTTCCTAAAATTACTGATTTAACACCTGCAAGGAAAATAAACATTAATAACATAAACTTTCCAACTGAAATAAAACTTGCAGACAGTACGTTCCATATTCCCAGTCAAATTCATGTTTTATTAGGGGCTGAATTATTCTTCGAAATATTGAAATCTGAAAAATTTAGATCTTATGATAATTCATTGCTTCTTCAAAATAGTGTGTTCGGATATCTTGTCACAGGAACACTTAAAGGGACTGAGTCTCATTTCTTTTCTGGATTAATTTCTGAAGGGGAAATTTTAGAAAACTCAGTTAAAGAATTCTTTGAAATCGAATCATTTCCGGGTGATAACACAGATAATTCAAAGACATTTGAAAGGCAGTATTGTGAAGAACATTTTCTCTCAACTTACAAGAGAGATGATTCTGGAAGATTTATTGTCAAACTGCCAATAATCGAAGACAAACGCTCAACATTAGGGGATTCAAGGGAAATGGCAGAGAGGCGATTGAATTTGCTTTGGAAAAAGTTAAATAAAAATGAAATCATGGCAGAACAATACAAGGCATTCATCGACGAATATTTCATACTTAATCATATGGAGAAAATTGTTGATTCTGTTGATTCCGAAAGTAAAAACTTTTACATTCCTCACCATGCAGTTTTTCGTCCCGAAAGTTCATCTACACCTTTACGTGTTGTTTTTGATGCTTCTGCGACTTCAAATAATGGAGTTTCTCTTAACTCTATTTTATTAAATGGGGGAACAGTGCAACAAGAGCTTTGCTCTATAATTTTAAATTTCAGAACCTACAAGTATGCATTTTGTGCTGACATAAAAAAAATGTATCGGCAAATTTTGATAGATGAATCCGATAGAAACTTGCAAAGGATCCTCTGGAAGCCTAATCAATCTGCTCCTGTGGAAACTTACAGGTTATGCACTGTTACCTATGGTACAACCTGCGCACCATTTTTAGCGACTAGAGCTTTAAAGGCGCTCGCTGAAGAAGAACAAAATAACTACCCTGAAGCAGCCGCTAAACTTATAACGAATACTTATGTAGATGATATTTTGACTGGTAGTAATAACTTGCAAGCAGCTAAAGATTTACAGTATCAATTAATTGAGCTGTTAAAGAAGGGATGCATGGAACTCCATAAGTGGGTTTCAAACGATTCCGAACTTTTGAATGATCAAAAAAATTTAGAATATTCATTTCCATCAGAGTCTGACACAGTAAAGACTCTTGGAATGCTGTGGCGCCCAACATCCGACGTTTTCACGTTTAGAGTGGCTTGCAATTTAAAGAATAATTTCACAAAGCGAGAAGTTCTTTCAACTATTGCCAGATTGTTTGACCCGTTGGGTCTTATTGCTCCTGTGATTACAATTGCGAAATTATTCATGCAGAGACTTTGGCTTCAAAGGCTGAGTTGGAATGATCCAATTCCACCAAATGACTTGCATGACTGGATTTATTTTTTAAAGGACTTACCGGCAGTGAACGAGCTAGAAGTTTCAAGAAATTCACTCATCAACAATTCAAGTTCCATCGAGTTACATGCATTTGCAGATGCTTCTAGCAAGGCATTTGGCGCAGTTTTGTATTTGTGCTCCAAAAATGAATTAGGTGAAGTGCAATCCAGCATTTTGTGTAGCAAGTCACGTGTGTGTCCCATCAAAGCGATGACTATACCCCGTTTAGAATTGTCTGCAACATTGCTGTTGGCTCGTCTTGTATCCAAGGTGATATCAACTATTCAAGTGCCAATTAATCACATCTACATGTGGACTGATTCAACAATTGCGATATCCTGGATAAAAACTCCACCAGAAAGGTTAAAAACTTTTGTTGCAAACAGAGTAAGGGAAATCAATTTGTTGTGCCCAAATTACGATTGGAGACATGTAAAATCAGCAGACAATCCTGCAGATCTTATTTCCAGAGGTGTGTCAGCTAAAAACCTAGTGAACAATTCATTATGGTTTAATGGACCATCTTTCATAAAATCAAATATGTGTTTACCTGTAGAAATTAATGACTCTAAAAATGATGAAGAATATCTTAAGGAAGTTAAAACTTCCAGTGAGCCAGTATTATCATGTAAAATTTCTGATGAATTTGTTACTAATATTTTGGATTTGAGTAATAATTATGCTAAAATTTGTCGTATTGTTAGTTATATTTTTAGATTTGTGTTTAATATGAAGTCTCCTACTGAAAGAAGGAAAGGTAAGTTGGAAATACAGGAGATCAAGGAAGCTTCTAATTTCTTGGTAAGAAAGGTACAATTGTCTGAATTTGCAGATGAAGTTAAAGTTTTATCTAAGAATGTTAATCTAAATCAGAGTAAAATTAAAAACTTGGCCCCATTTTTAGATGAAAATAATGTTCTTCGTGTGGGTGGCCGTTTACAAAAGAGTAAGCTAACTGTAGACGAAAGACATCCTAAGCTTCTGCCTTCCAATCACAGGCTTACAAAACTAATAATGTGCTCATTTCATTTAAAACATTTGCATGTAGGTCCCCAAACTTTACTGCACCTTGTCAGGCAGGAATTTTGGCCAATTGGCGGGAGGAATTTAGCCAGAAAAATAGTTAATGAATGTGTTGTTTGTTTCAAAAACAAACCAATCAGCTGTAACCAATTGTTAGGAAACCTGCCAGCTGAGAGAGTTAATCCTAGTCCACCATTCTCAAATTGTGGGATAGATTTCTGTGGCCCTTTTTTAATTAAATATAAAGGTCAACGCAAGGGTATCTTTCAAAAGATTTATGTAGCAGTCTTTATTTGTTTTGCTACTAAAGCAATTCATCTAGAATTAGTCACCGATCTAACATCTGAAGCTTTAATTGCAACTTTAAAACGCTTCTTTGCACGACGAGGCAAATGTTCTTGTATTTTCTCAGACAATGCTGGGAACTTTGTAGGAGCAAATTCAGAGTTGAAGAGACTGCTAAAATTAGTAAGTAACCCTGATAATAATTTAGCTAACTATCTAATTTCAGAAAGTATTAATTGGAAATTTATTCCTCCAAGATCTCCAAATTTTGGAGGTTTGTGGGAATCAGGAGTCAAATCCTTCAAACATCATCTAAAAAGAGCGGCAGGTGCTGTTAAATTAACTTTTGAAGAATTTTTAACTTTGACAGCTGAAATTGAAGGAATCTTGAATAGCAGACCCATTGTTCCAATGTCTTCTGACCCTCATGATTATTCAGCCTTAACGCCAGGCCATTTTTTAATTGGTCGTCCTTTAACGTCAATTGCTGAACCATCATTAATTGAAAGGGCAGATAATTATTTGTCTAGATGGAAAAGGGTAACTAAATTATTGCAACAAATTTGGAAAGGTTGGAAGCGGGATTATTTAAATAATCTTCATCTTAGAAACAAGTGGCAATTTACAAAGGATAATGTGAAACCTAATGATATGGTAATACTTAAGGACACTGATTTGCCTCCATATAGATGGAAATTAGGTAGAATCCAAGAAATAGTTAAGGGTTCAGATGGTTTAGTTAGAGTAGTAACCGTCAAGGTTGCAAATGGCATTGTTAAAAGAGGCATAAGCCAAATATGCTTGCTTCCCATAAATAATTGAACATTTGTAAATTACACATGATATTAAATTGCTTTATATAATTGATCTTAATGTATCTCCAAAGGATATACAGTACATTTGAATTTCATATATGTATATATTTTATTTCTTTTTTGTAATGTATAATGTGCATATTGTTTTGTATCGAATGTTTATATGGCAATTTGTTTAATTTGTAATCGTATAATTGTATCTGTAATTGAAATTGTATAATTTCAAGGCGGGAGTATGTTAAGATCAACGTCATGTGCCCCGCCCACATGAACAGCGCCACCTACTGGAAAATGTAAAACGATTGAGGAAGCTACAAGCTTTGAGACTGTAAACATTAATCTCCCGATTAAGCGGAGCAAAATCTATAATAACTATGTCCCATAGCGGATAAATTGTAAAGGTCCCATTTAAGCGGACAACTAAATAAATAATTCTTTAAGAGGTCCGTCGTATTGATTTCATACCTCTCCAAAGAGAAAGGATAAAGTTAGTTAGCACGTTGATCATTTGTTTGTCTATATGTTTATATGAATGTATGTGTGTTGTGTTTTATGGCAACTGGCATTGACAAACCCGGTGATGAGATCAGCGATTTAATTTGATAATGATTTATGCCTATTTCACGTGTCTAGCATGTGCGTATAGATGCGATCAGATCCTGACTACGGCAGGGTATGCGAGCAATTGCCCGAAGCTTCCACTTCAGAGAAGGGCCACCGAATCGAATTGAAAGGGTGTTTTTTTTTACATTTCTTTCTGTAATTAACTTTTTAAAAACAAAACATAGATACAGCGCAAAATCCATCTAATTTATGTTAGCTTCAGTTGTAGTCACTAATGGCTCTGACGTTGATGGCTGTCAACGACTTTAAGCCGAGTGAGCGTCTCTTTTTTGTAGTTGCGTTATCTAGGTCAAGAGTACGTCTTAGCTGCTAATGAGTCACATTCGCTTGCACAGACATTTTTTACAGAAGGGCACATTCACGCACCCTACAGATAGAACAAAGATGAAGAACAACCATACGCGAACCGAGACGACCAGAACATGAGATAGACATGCTACCCCTACGCCAAGACGCCGGTTTTTATGAATGAAAAAGCGATAATTCGAAAACTAACGTTTTGAAGCATGTAATTTCGTATGTGATGATTTTTCGAAAATTGTTTTGTGTGAAATTTTGGTTCCAATAGTAAAAAATGGCATTTATAATACATACTCGCTCCCCGTGCTACTATAAAGTTCGAAATGCCTATTTATGGAACCCTTTGCTACAATCCAAGAAGGGAGTATGAGCATTTGTTTTTATTGTCGTCCTTAATGGAGCTCCTGAGAACACAATTAAATCGTTTTGTATGTGTGTGTTAATGTGTCTTCATTGCAGTGGCCCCGTCCTAATGCCTTGCCAAGATATCCGAATCTTTTGCAATAAAGCCCCTAAGAGCACTTGGGGTCCCTAATTTTGCCCTCGGCCTCCAAATTTCAAACGTTAAAGGAGGTGGATAACTAACTTATTAGGGAATATGCCAGAAAAATTTCAGGTAGACCATTCCCACCAATTTTATTATAAGTATAAAATTTTACGTAAAAAACAGGAGATGGACCTTCTTTTACTTGAATAACTACATACTACGAAGCATTTTATATTTAAATTCATATAATAGAGAAGGGAATCAAGTATGTATTTGAAAATTCTTCCTTTAGATGAAAGGAATCCAAAATTTGAGAGAGATTTTCATTTAACTTGTAGTTCTGCATTGTTGTAATTTCAAGTCCTCGTACTTACAGACCCCCAAATGTATAGAAATAGAAAATTCACCCACAGACGGATTCAATTAATAACGAAACACAAAGCTACAATTTTGCTTAGAGTTCAAATACAAAATTCGTATTTATAGGCTGTTTGGTTTTTGTTTACTGATGTTCAACACAACAAGCTAGACATATTCACGTGATTACATAGATAACCTGCCAATCATCTTGTTGGCAGATTTAGTCCATTTGTAATTGCTGAATTTCATTTGTCTAGCATGATGTCTTGCATGTTATTTGCATGCACATGGACTTACAGACAAATTATTATTGCAATACTTTCTCGTATAACACAAGAATGTGAAAAGGACAGCGAATTTTGTTTTATAAAAACAATTTTTATACAGGGTCCACAAACGCATTCTATTTTCGGGTGCAGTCCTGTTTTCATAAAATTTGTTGTTACTTATGGCACTTGGACAAGCCCCGCTGATACATCAGTAGATTTTAAGCCGGAGATGTACGTCTCTTGTTTCACAAGTAGCGCCCCCTAGGCTCAAGAGCACGACTTAGCTACACACGCGCCACAACCCTCTTTAGGGTGCGGACTTCATTCATACATATTCATTCATTCATCTCAGATCGTAATTTAGACCTGGAACAGAGAACAATCACCTCTGACCCCATAATTTTGTTTGTTTTTCAACTACCCCATAATTTTGTATCTACTCGTTCATTTTAAGTAAGCTTTCATACTTGTTAAAAACTACAATTTTGGCTTTAACACTGAAACCAATTTGTTTTCATAATTCAATAACAGACAACAATGCTGTGCGACTGTTAAAAAGATTTCAAACTAGGTCTGGCAGCTTAGTTGCTCTTTTATCCAAATCCCCTTTAGTCCAGGCAAACAAATGTGACCTCTATCCCTGATGAAACTGATTTCCAGATGTTTCATTACAAATGGAGCAAAAAAAAAAAAATCTTCGAACCTTAATCGTTAGCATGGGTAAAAATGGAGAATCTTCCACACTGCTATTTCGAATCTGATAAAATTAAACAATGTAGCAACCGCATTAAATGAACATTTTTGTGCATTTAAGGATCTCGATTCGGGACAAGAAAATTGTGATAATATAAAGTGAATGATATCGGAACTTACGTATTAGATCAACTTCGCCAATTGTTTAGTAACTGATTGGCGACGGATTTAAATTTGGCGATAAAGATCAACGGATTACTAGCACACCATTGGGGGATTGCCATAATTGACGGGTTAGCGACTTATTGGTGGCGACTTCAAATTTGGCGATAAAGTTGGACGGTCTAATAAGTACCATGAAAGCATTAACAGTGATCACTTTTAGTGTTGTTTACTGTTTTTCAAAAATTGCAACGGAATAAACTAGAAATTAATTTATATATGTATTTTTTATATGATTCCTAAAAATTTACCCTGCTATACAAAATGGATTAACACAATTTGAAAACATCCTGATTTGAACTCTTTATAACATTAAAGTAAAATAATATACATTAATTAAGTAGTAATGAGGAAGTACTTGCTTATTTAACTGTACCTTCTCAGTAGGAAAACAAATGCATCAATTGGAAAACAGAAATAGGAGCGCAGAAACCTTTCTAGACGCCTTGGTAACTTTGAGTTCAACACTAGTCAGTCCAAGTGGATAGGACGAAGGGTCATTTGGCGGGTATGTTTATCTTTTGAATCGCGCCAAATCTCAAGTCAGTCTCTTGCTGTTTCAAAGGTATCTGGATGATTCCATTCAGGTGGCTCTTTCCGTCCGTAGGGTAGAAAGATATAACCACTATAGCTTGGGGAGTCAGGATCTCTATAGCCTTTTATCTTTTCAATGATTTCATACGTCTTTTAACATGGATGCCAGTTTACCTGTTTTTTCTATACTGTCATTGGCTAGGGGGTTACCTCCATTCTCCATCCAGCAGAGGGGTTTTATTCGGGGGGGGGTAGTTCCTTTTCAATGCACCTCACAAGGAGGTCAGTCCGGAATTTCTTGACCGCTCTGCTCTCAACAATGGTTCGTTCCTCCTCGGACGAATCGCCAATGAAGATTCGGGGGGAGGGGGGTCACATTGAATGTTCGACCGTGACCTTCGTAAGTTGCAATGGTTGATCTTTCGAGGGTCACAGTTCGACATGGAATGTCCAGTTCTTCAATAAGTCGGGAATCCAGGTATAGTCTTTTCGATTTCTCTGACTCATCCATACCAATTATCAATCCTCCTTCTAAACCTCAACCTCTCCCTTTTTCTTTTGTTAGTATAACTCATTGGTCCAATATTTTTAGCGGCTTTGGCAATATTGATGTAACACTATATTTGGAAGGAATTTGCAGCTTGCATCTTTGCTTGAATACTTCAAATAGACAGCCGAAAATTTCCCAGTGGGGTCAAAGGTATCCACGCAGTTGTAATCAAAGTCAGCCACCCTCTCCCAAAAGAATTTTCTGCTTTAAAGAAGGCGGGGAAACATTTTCGCGTTTCTCGGGAAAGGAGTTTGAGAATGAGGTCGACACTTTCAGAAACAACAGAATGTCCATTCCTTTCAAAATCATAAAAAGTTTTTTTTTTTTTAAAAAAAAAGACTCCTTAAATTAGTCAACTAAAATCTCTCAAATCAGTTAATTATATCAGGGGCGCGAAACAAGAGATTTTTTTTAAGATAGCAATTATTCTCTTTTAAAATGCTCTGATTTTTTTCAATAATAATTAGAAATGACACGGCGGGCAAATAACATGCGAAAAGTTATCCTGAACAACTCAAAGTTTTAAATAATTTTTGTCTATGTTGAAGCGAAATAATGACATAAAAATTCATCAAAAATATCGATATTCTATTACTAGTTCATATGATACTTTGAATCATTCTAAATATATCTGAAAAATTCCAGAACTGCATTTGCATGATTCTTTTAATATTTAATATTATTAATAATTCATGACAGGAGATGAATTAATGTTGCCACACCCGCTTTTCAAATATTCTGCAGGAGAAAAGTCAGAAAAAAATTAATCATGATATAATTATTGTTGGAATTTTCAATGATATTTTTAAAAACAAATTTGTGGTTCGATTTCTTCAATGCATATATTTTATGTTTTGAGTGGTTCTTTTTTATGAGAATTGATTTTTTAAAATTAGAATTTTACACACATTTTAATTATTTTAGTCTAAAGTTTTTAAAAAAATGAAAACAAAAGTATAAATATATGTGTGTTATTCTTAAATTTATACTAGAAGCAGAACTGCTTATTATTAAGATTTAGAAAATTCTTATCCGTTCTTTGCCTTTTCTTATACGTTCATTGTATAAACATAATATTTTTTCCTCCATTTTTTTTCTTTTTCTTTTTGCATTTTCTTATCAAACATAGTTTAAAATAAGTTCATCAATATTTAGTAAAAATTAAAAATTATTGTAGGGATTTTATATAAAGTTATTGGAATGATGAAAACTTTTAATCGGTATTTTTCCATGTTATAAATTTGTTTACTCAATATTTAATTAAATATAGGTTGTGTGTGTGTGTGTGTGTTTTAGCAATTGAAATAGAGGTGTTAAATTTTTCATAAGCGTTTTCTGAAATGTATATTTTATAGAAATGTTCATGAAATTAGCTCAAAAATGCACAGTAACTTTTTTTTTCATTTCAAAGCCCAAATTTATAAATCTTAGTGAAAAAATTACTAAAAAATTACTATTACTAAAAAGATAGAAATCAGCCTTAAAAACCGTACCCAGATTCATGTAGTATAGTTACAGTTTTTAACATTAACAATTTATAAGAGATTTTAAAAAATGTAAAAAAAGGTAT
>JAOUZG010043444.1:3371593-3390402 GCA_026289955.1 Argiope argentata | reverse complement strand
ATATAATTTTTGAATGCTCATTTTTATTTTTTTAAGCTTGCAAACAAAATTTTTGGGCTCGACCGATTTTAATATGAATTAACAACTATGATGGCATAGCTCTAAGTCAACCTTTTAAAAAAGGCATCTGCTGTCAAAAAGCATACGTAATAATAAAGCAATGCTGGTAAAAGCAAGGCAACTTTGTAAAAGCGCACTTGCTGTCGAAGAAGCATTCTAATAATAAAGCAATACGGATAAAAGCAGATCAACCTTTTAAAAACGCATTTACTGTCAAAGAAGCATACGTAATAATAAGTTTTTTAAAAAGGCATCCGCTTTCAGAGAAGCATATATAATAATAATAATGAAATACTGGTAAAAGAAGATAAAATTATTTTTTTGCCTTTAAATTTCGAAGACATCAAAATCTTCTAACCATAAAAATATCATGTTCTCACATGATAATAAGAAATTACATCCAAATTCGTTTCCTACCTAGTCGGATGACTTCAATTATGTTTAGTAATCTTTTTTCATTTACTTCGGACATTTATGGTCACTGAACCTATGATACGCAATCATCTCTAAGCCATTATATTTGTTATAAATATTTTGCAGACAGCTTCCTGACGTTTTTCCTTCTTCCCCATTTCAGAAAGAGTCATCCGTTATATAAAACTTATTCTCGGAATAATCAATAGTTGTATAACTGTTTTTTTTTATGCCGTTACGCAACGGTAAGTCTAAATCTGTCTTTTCCCTTCCACTTCAACATGTTTTGAAAAGCTTCAGTGCCATTTTAACGGAAGTTCAAAAGAAAACGCCAAGCAATTAAGGGGTAAAAAAAAGTCCTGTCGGTTTTTCAAACGCATACATGAAATGCTTCTTTTTTTCTTCTTTTTTAACGACGATGGAACATGCTGGCATCTGAATGTTTAGTATAAAATTATCGTTTTTAGTTGATACTACCGTCATTGATGATAAAATGTTTGTCAAAGATATCGTTTTCCTAATTGTTAAAAAAATAATATTGATTCGTTTGAAATTTCTCTACATGACTGAATCAGCGGGGGAAAAAATATTTCTCTCCCCAAAACTTTCTCGCAGATTCTATCATACATTCGCCATGCCATGGAGCACCTTGCATGGTATTGGAGTACACTAGTTACGGAATATTCATTGATGATGAAGAAGAAGAAGACGTGTTGGCTTTACAACAGAAAGAGGGGTGCAGTAGCATCTGAGGGTATGAGCCCCTGAGAACCCGAGGTCAGAAACGACTGCAGGAATTTGCCGACGGGGAGGCAAGGCAAATCCGACAGGGGGGCAAACGCAATATCTCTCATTTGGCTTCAAAATAACTCAAAACAGTTAATTTCACATTTAATTAAAGAAAATCAAGTATTATTGAGATTATTTTTTCTTTATTCAAATACTGGCTATTCCTTTCATTGTTCATAGTACATTTGTAGAAAAAAAATTATTGTTATGCGATATCTCATTCACTTGTCGGATATATTGCCAAAGCAAGTGCAAATTATAAGTTAAATGAACGACTATATTAATCAAATGTCGGAAATCTGCAGGCTTCTTCGACATTCGTTGCATCGAGTTCACAGTCGATTGATCAAAATTTGTCAATAAATTAGTTTATCATCTTTGTAGGTTATATTGTCAAAAGTAAAGCAAATTATAATCTGAATGAACGACATTTGAATCAGATGTCTGAAAATCTGCTGAACATATGTCTTTGACATCCATCATTTTCAGTTTTTAGGTCTATCAAAAATTGTCTATGAAAATACGGCATATTATTGATCTACCACCCTATCGGAATATTTTGCCAAATATACTCTAAACAATGTAGCCATTACTTGCATATTTCGACTGTTTACAACATATTAATTTCAAGGAGCTTTTTAAATAATCATATTCGATAATGCGCAGCTCTCTACAACCATCATGAAACGGTGAACATTTTTGCCGATGAAACTCTAAATATCTCGTCGACGGGGGAAAGAGGCTTCCGAGAGGGGGGCATTTGTCACCTAGCCCCCCCCCCCTGCTTTCGCCGCCTCTGAGTCTGGCTTCTAGCTCTTACCGTCCAATCTTCTGACGAGCCAATCATTTCCCTTTTTTACCCCTCTTGCGGTTTCTTGGCATTTATTGATGCTTGTGGATACGATTTCCCGAAAATTGTCGGTAAAATGTCCAAGGCATCAAAGAAACCCAAGAAACCGCAAGAAGGGTAAAATGGGAGAACGCGTGGCCTGTCTGAAGATTCGATAGGTCGTTGGAACTAGGCTTAAAGAAAAACATACACATTCGCTTGCACAGCCCCTTTTTGCAGTGTGGCACATTCTAACACTTTACAGATAGAACAACCATGCCCTGACCAGGATTCGAACTCGAGACGCCCAGATCACGAGAAAGACGAGTTACCTCTGTGCCAGCACGCGGGCGGGAATATTCACTTTAGACTTTAATTTAACGCTGTTACTGAATCAATCGTGTGATACGTATAAGAGTTATTTGGCGATAAATCCCCGATGTGCGTTAATAATAACCAAACATGGAATTTGTGCTTTAGTGACGTTTTTCTTAACATTGATTCGACACAAAACTGCACATTAATCTCAATTTTTCCATCCAAATTTGATATATTTTAGTCACTGCATTTTGGAATTACCAAGTGCACACATTTCAGAAAGTGTAGACCTGCAGATAATTAATCCATTGTTGGATTTGATTCAAAGTTTTATATGAGTTTGCACAATAGATGTTAATCTGTTTACCAAATTTTATCTATCTAGCTCTATTTGTTTTGTAACTACCATATTAATTTATATTTGAACAGCCGGAAAAGACCGAACAAAACTTGATATAAATATCTGAAAATTTGGTGTAAAGACCATATATCAAATCCCAATCGTCTGGCTCAAAGAATTTTTGATTTATCTTTTTTAGAGGCAGACGGATATGTTCCAAAAGTTTATTTTTCGATTACAGAGAGATCTGAAATGTTGAGATTCGTCAAAAATTCGTTCAAATTTTTCGGTGATTACAATATTTTCTTTATTCTACGTATACAAGAATGAAGAGGGAAAAATTTGTTTTCCAAGGAATAAATAAATTTCTCGTAAGATTTACAATTTAAAAAGAAGTCTCAGACTTGTAATAAAACTTTTATTGCCTGCTTTTTTATTGGTCAAGCAGTAAAATACGCCCATCTGATCCGTCTGAAGTCTATGAACCGTGAATGTGACATGCATGATTCCACGGAAATATTTCCTGACCGACAAATTTTTTTTATTGCTACTAAATCTATCAAAAGTCATTACCCATTTCTCGATTTTCATCAAGATATGAATTTAGAGGAACGTATTTCAACTAGACACCTTCAAATAACAGCTTGTACACTCTAAATATTGTCTTTTCCAGGCTATTAACACGGAATGCACTTATTTAAAACGTCACCTTGTCATTTCAAAAGTCTGAAAAATATGAATTTAATGGAATTAGTCCACTATAAATTATTGAACGAGGAAATGAAAATGTATATATATTACGAAATAAAAGCGGGAGATTAAATCTTATTTTTGCGTTGATGTAAAAGAAAAAGTAATTAAAAGACATTTTAATTTCAATATTGGTGAAAGCAGACAAATAAGCTGATTTCCAAAGACGACTAGTATAGTATACAGTTGTCGCAAAACGTATAGGCTCTTAGGACAGTTTATCATTTAAGATTTTTGTAAGACCCTATTTTTTAAGTGAAATATATCTGAATCTAAAAACAGTTTGGGCTAAATTGATCTGGCAGGCCTCTAGAGGTAAAACGTATAAATTGAATTAATATTCATTTACTTAAGTAGACAATTTGCAATATGGAGATTCCTTTTCCATTTCTATGTATCCCCTGGCTGGCACCTCAAAATGAGGATGAGATGCTTCTGGAATAGTGGTTGGATCTCGTTACCCTGGTGGGCACACTAATAGGTGGGGTGGGCCCCTCCTATCATGGCCATTAGGACTCAACCATAGTTCCAGCCAGTGCTGCTGTTGCGGCGGTCCGGTCATTCAACCCCTGTGGTTTCAATCCCTGTGCCTTCGGGCGGTTCGGAGAGTCTGGTATGATTCCCTTTATATGAACCCCCAGGGGGTTCCTCGTAAATGAGGATGGAATGTATCTGCCATGGTAATTGGATCTCGCCACCCTTGGTGAATACATTAATAGGTGGGGGTTGGATTTCTCCGATCGAGGGCAAGACGTACTTCCTACGGGAAGGGTTGTACCGTGGCCGGCGATGGCCCTTAGAAATCAACCACAGTTCCCGCCAATGTTGCTGTTGTGGAGATCCGGTCATTCAGTTTTATGGTTAATCTGAGTGCCTTTGTGGAGGTTTGGAGAGTCAGTCGATGACTTACCCTCAGAAGCTACTGCACCCCTTCTTCGATTGGAGACCCGATAATTCAGCTTTATGGTTTAAATCCTTGTGCCTTCGTCCTCAATCTTAATGCTTTGTAAGTTGCGAAGACTGACATAGAATTGTGTTTTAGACACGTTGTACTTTCTAAATTTATTTCGATACTTAATTTCTACTCCATTAGAAAAAAGGTATGCTTTTAAATGTAAAAAAATGCTAGACATGATTGAAAAAAGGTATACTTTTAAATGTAAAAAAATGCTAGACATGATTAAAAAAAGATTATATATAAAAACTACATTATAATTTGAATCAATAAATGCTCTTTGAAAAAGATGATAAAATTTGCATTTGTAACTCAGCCCCCTGATATCCCATACAGTCACATTTAGTAAATGTTACTAAATAAGTTCAGATAATTTTCCGAAAGGCAATACGATTTTTCAAAATGGCATTCTGGCATTTCAAAAATAAAATGATCCACTCATCTGCCGATTTATGAAATCTTGAATTTTATTATTTAATGCCAATCAAAGGCAGCCTGGAAGAATGGGTTTGCATTGATTGAGGCATCTCCCTTGAGGTGTTTATTGCAATGGTCTACAACCGTCTTGGCCAGAATTTTTTCTTTTTACTTTTAATATTTTACTAAGCATGATTAATAAAACAAAGGAATTATATAAAAAGCCTGTCGTTAAATTTTTTACAAAAATATGTTTAATTCAGCTAAAGTTGCGAAATTTAACCTTTTTAGTTTATGCTGTTGTTACTAATGACACTTGCCATGGACAAGCGCACTGAATGCCGTCAGCGATTTTAAGCCGAATGAGCGTCTCACATTTACACATCTCACAGAAGAACAACCATGCCTTAACCGGGACACGAACCAGGGACCCCCCAGATCACGGGGATGATTTTTTAGTTTATAATATTAGCATACAAAATAATTGTATAAAAGTTCAAGGTTACATTTATTGATTCAATGAAATAAAATATAATTCTTTATGGCATTTAGAGTATTTTTCCAATTCAAAACATATGCCACGCTTTAATGGCATACAAATCACCTACTGAAACATGATTAGTGGAGACGCCCTTTAAAGGGGGAAAAAACTAATTACCTTAAAAACCAGAATACCAGATATAAAGGAAATTTTTCAAGAAATGCCGGAAACAGCCAAATGACTTAAAATAATGAGAGTAATTTTTTTTCGTATTTGGTTTTTCCTAATTTTTATAAGGGTTTGTTTACAACCTTTACTTGTTGGTTGACTGTGCTGAGTTTTTCTTATTTATAAAAATATTTTTACGGTTCTCAGCTAATTTTAAATTTTTATGTAGAAAAGGTTTTTCTCATTTTTTTTAGAATTTTAATTCCTTCTTCCTGCATTTAAAGATTATAAAAGGCCAGAAGATAACTCATTTGAAAATTCTGGCAAATATATATATATATATTTAAAAAAACCTAGACATGAAATGTCTGTCTTGCAAATAAATAAATAAATAATAAACTAAACTAACATTAATAAATAAATAAAACAAGACATACAAAATTATTTAAGAAAAAACAAACAGAGTAAATGTAAAATTTATTTATATTTTGAAGTCCAGCATTTAATTCTAAAATTACATTTAAATACCGGGCAAAAACTTAAACGATTTTTTTTTCAACCATCGCATTATGTGATTTAAAATATTTTTGACACATCGCAAATAATTTTATGCATTTTTACCATAATATCAAGCCTCCAAACTCATAATAACATCATCATTACATAAATATTTTTTTCTTTTATTTTAAAATACTTCAAAAATTTTTATCCGTAACTTCTAAACTTCAAACAATTAATTTTTAAAAGTGGTGAGCTTTTCCTTGAATGCTTGATTAATTTCTTTCTTCTTATTTATAAAGTAAAAATAAAAATGTTAATAATCGATGTATTCTTTAAGAATTTTTCTTTCTGCCGTGTATTTTAATTAGAAAATGACACGAAGGAAAGGACGAAAACTAATTTATCGGTTGTTGAAAACAATTTTTTTATTTTGTGAATTTAATCAAAATATTCACATTTTTGTCTCTTAAAACTTGATTTACTTGTTTGTTTGTTTTTTGAAATAAAAAGAAATTTCATTTCATATCTTTCTCCCTAAATAAGTTTAATTCACAATTCGTTGAATTCGTTGTTCACTAAAGTAAAAAAAAAAAAAATGTTAATGTCTTATTTTCAAAGAATGAAAATTTCTGTGGTTTGTTCAATAAACTAAGAAATCAAATTTTTGTAATAAAATAAGCAGCTAAATATTTTTTTTGAAAAAAAAAAAAAAGAAAAATTGCGGATGCAAGCTTTTTTATTGCTTTTTAGCAGAACCAGATTCATATCTGAATCATGATTTCTTTTGGAATCGTCATTAATATTTATATAAAAATAAATTTTGTTCGCCAAGGAAGAAAATTTATAGGATGAATTCTTTAGCGGCATTTTGAATCTAAGTTGTTGAAACAGCGAAGAAAATAAATTCGATTGATGGTAAAGCTCTTGATGTAAGTTATTGAAAAAATAATAAAAAAATTTTATTTCAAAATTATAATAAAAAATTTTGATGCTATACAAGGCCAAATAAAAAAAGGTGGAATTCAAGCTTAGTGAAGAAACCGTTACTGAATTTGCTACTCATTGGCGACGACTTCAAATTTGGCGATAAATTTGGACTGCCTAATACGTACGTACCACAATTATTGCCAATGGTTTTTTCTCCCACTGTAGAAAAACTGGATTCGTTGGTAATAGTTATATTTCTTCTCCAATTTGGCATGGTGACAAATTAGAAAAACCCAAGGACTAAGAAATTTTTTATTTTTATATAATTTAAATTCCATTGGCGTTATTTGCAGAAAGTTTTTTAAGTTACATAGTATCTCTTTTATTTATTAGCCTATCTTTATGTCAGGCATAGGATGTCTGCATTTTCATTTAATTGTTCCAACTTTTATCGTCTGGGTTTTGATACTATAACTTTGCCGTAAAAGGAAATAGGCTTGCGAAATCTGTATTTTTTTTGTTATGTTATTTTTTATATTCATAATTTGATTTTATTTTATAATCTATTTGATTTCGCCTACATTCATAACATCAATCTCAATAACAATGTGACTTTTACCAATATTTATAAAAAAATGCAACATCATTGTAAGTAATGACCTGATAATACTCATTCTATATATGCTATTTTACCTATCAAATGTAATGCCTTCCAAACGTATTTGGAACTTCAAACGTTTCTATAGAGCTTTAAAATTGATGATTTCATTACATATACCAAACAACAAGAGTTAGCGGTTGCAAATCAATTAAAATATTAATTTTTAATGATACAAAATAACATAGGATTAATTTAAACGAAGCGTTGGACGAGAAAGTAATGCTCTTCTCATATATCCAGAACAGTGGAAAAAAAATTAGAATTTGTTCTCCAGATACTGCTCCTTCGAATTACTATTTGTTTCGCTCCACATATATCCAGATTAGAGAAAAAAAAATTTAGAATAATTCTCCAGATATTGCTCCTTCGAATTACTATTTGTTTCGTTTCACATATATCCAGATTAGAGAAAAACAATTTAGAATAGTTCTCCAGATATTGCTCATTTGAATTATTATTTGTTTCACTCATTGTAAGGTACATTTTCAGGAGAGAGACTCACTTACCATGTAGTATCAGATAACTCGATTGCAACTCATAAACTCTTTTCTTTTCGAAATTCGTTCATTACTCCGAAAATAGATAAATATTGCACTTTTTCAGGGGAAAATTTTTGAACAAATCAATTTTTAATTTTTAAAGCAATCTATCTTATCTACTTAAAAGAGGAAGGAGTCATATTCATAAACCTAATACTAAAAACTATCTTGAAAAATGAAATATTTTTTACTTAAAAAATAATACATCAGCTCTAAAGTTACTTAACTATTAAAACTATTTGGCAGTTTTCAGTGTAATAAAGTACTTCACACTAAAAAACAAAAATCTTTATATATTTTCTTTCGCCCAGCAAAGCTAATGTAATGGAATCAAAAATTCATTGTCCAAGCACCTGAGTAGAATTATTGTTGAGTGCTGTTAAAATTCCTAGACTGTAAAAAAAAAAATCACATTAATTTCACCAAAAACTTTATGACAGGTACTAAGATTAGTTGGATTACGCGAGCCTTTCTGCCAGACGGAAATATTTTTGTTGTTGCTGCTGTTAGAGCAAAGAACAAAAATTCATTCTCTCCTACCCGATATCAATGATAAATAAGGCCATTTAATAACCTATTTCTTTTAGGTGCCATGTCCAGTTTCCACGTGAGAAAGAAATCTAACATTATTACCTGGGAGTGTGAAAGAGGGAAATATATGGGAGGTACATAATCCCAAGTATTTAGTTGGAACATTGAAGAATAGCGAAACGGGTACAGTTATGGCGATGAATGCGGTTATCAGGATTATTTAATTTAGTGCTTTTTGATGGCGCGATGGATAATTCTATTTATTTAAATATTCAGATGATATTTAAAAAAGAATTTCAGATTTTCAGAGCAGTATTTGCGATTTTTAAGTTTACACCAAGATTCGTCGAGTCAAGATTTTAACAAGATTTTGAATTTTGCATCGGGAAGTTTTGTATATTATTTTTTTTTAATTATTATTATGAGCACTGAAAAGTTTTAAAATCGATACATTAATTATTTAAGGTATACGACTAGATTAAAAGCATACATTTGGATGAAAATTCGCATTCTTATTTTTAACTATTTTTTAAAAAGGGACCTATTTTGTTTTACAGTGATGGCTTTATTTCATTTCTAGGTTAATTAAGAGCCAAATTATAACGAAATTTTTAACATGTAAGTGGTGATAATTTATAAATAGTTAAAAAATTTAAATGAATTTTCTGAAGAGCTAATTTTTTTCGCCATAATTCTACTGTACGACTATCGTCATATTTAAAGTAAAAATAATAATAATAAAAATACTTAATGAATATTGTAATTAGTATTCTTTATGTTAAGCAGAATGTAATGAGCTATGGATTTGATATTGAATGCTAGCGTAGGGGTAGTGATTTTTCCTCATGATTTGGGCTTCCCGGGTTCGAGTCCCAGTTAGGACATGGTTTTTCTTCTTTTGTGCTCTATCTGTGAGGTGGGTGAATATGCCCCCTTGTAAAAAGGGGCTGTCCAAGCGAATGGGATGAGTGTGTAGCTAAGTCGTACTCTTGGTCCTAGTTGGCCCTACTTCAAAAACAAGAGACGCTCATTCGACTTAAATCTGTTGACGCATCAGCGAGCTTGTTCATGGCGAATGGCATTAGAAACAACATCAACAACAGAAGTGGATTTATGATTCTTTAATGTAAATATCATGGGGGAAAATTGCAGGATTTCATAAATAATTTCATATATTAATAACAAAAATTTTATTTTTGAATATATTCTTAAATAATAGTTGCTATCCGAAATATATTATTAATGAAATTTTACAAAGAAAAATGAAAAACTGTAACTTTTTTTTGTCTAGAATAATCCGAATTTTCGTGAATAAATGCTAAAATTTGCATAAAAATATGCCTTTTCTTCGAGCTTTAAATAATTTCATTTTTATTCATCATTTTATCTTTACATGAATAAAAAATATCATACGAATATTAATTTCGTTTTTGAAAAATCTTTTCCGAACCTGGTGGGATTCTTTAAATTAAACCTAGTTGAACATTGTAAAAAAAAGTTTCACCAAAAATATGAAATATTCTGAAGAAAAGAAAAATTAATTAAAAGGTTATTGACTGAAGGGCGGAGGGGAATATTAAAAATTGTAATGAACAAGAGACTTTCATGCCCTAAGGTGAAAGATATGTCGAAAATATCAAAGAACTCACGGTGAATATTATTTGTTAAGACAAAACAATATCTATTGTATCAATATCTTTCAATAATTTTTTCTTTGGCGTCTAGTTATTTTAGATTTTAAATCTTTATTTTTCCCCCTATAATTGTTTTTTGACAACTGATTTCTAAAAAAGTTTTATCACTTTTTTAATGTAATATGTTGCTGTTACTTACCGCCCTTGCCATGGACAAGCCTCCGCTGATACATCAGCAGATTTTAAGCCGGAGATATGCATCTCCTGTTTTATAAGTAGCGCCATCTAGGGACAAGAGTACGACTTAGCTACACACACGTCACAACCCTTTTTAGGGGGACGGACTTTCATTCATACATATCCATTCATTCAACTCAGATCGTCATTTAGACCTGGAACAGAGAACAATCACCTCTGAACCAGTACTCCCAGCGGTATTACTCTCGACATGGAGAACTTTGCGACCACGAACAGATTTAACGAGCGCCAGCCGCCCACATTCGGGGAATCTTTTGGCCGGTGAGTTTTGAACTCGTAACCTGAGGAGTACGAGTCCAAACGCTCTTCCAACCAGGCTATCCCGGGCACAGATGTTATATAGTTTTGATCTATACTATCCTGCACTATATAAGAGAAAGTAATCTACAGGTCATTTTTTTTTTAATTCTCAAATAAAGGTGTTATTCCTCTATACATTTTTTACTGCATCTATCGAGTGATCTCTAGAGAATTTTTTGGTAATTAATCCCTGGCATACTATTAAGATACCCGAAAATCGAATTCGTGTTATAGACGCATTTTTTCCCCCAACCGATTAAAATCAAAATTTGACATAAAACGACAATCGTAGTCATACAATTTGCTAACCTTCACATAATTAAGTTAGAGCATTTTCGAATTATTGCTTTTACATATTTGTTGTTATTCTCGTGTTCCGCTGTATAACGGAAGGAGGGGTGCAGTAGCTTCTGAGGGTATGGACCAATAGCACCCGAGGGCGGAGGTCTGACTTCTAGCTCACACACGTCTCAAACCGTTCTTACAGGGTAGACTTCATTCACTGAGGACCTTCTGACCACGACAGATTTAACGTGTGACCAGCCACTACACACACGGAAAGTCTTCGGCTGGCGGGTTCAAAATTCAGACCAATTGATACGAATATAAAACCCTACAGATCAAGCTATCCTGGTCCTTTTACACATTTGTTAAAATGCCTATTGATCAATGATCACCTTCGCAGATTTTGCTCTAAATATGTTATACACTTTAGATGTTAAATTTATGTACCAAATTGTATTCATCTACTTTCATCACTTTGTATATGTCATATTAATTTATATTTTTATGAAAATACACTTTTTCTGAATGAATTGTGTTCAAAATTTTATAGCAATCAACAAATTTGGAGTAAAGAAAGGCATATACCAAATTTCATTCGTCTAGCTCAAAACATTTTTGAGTTATAATTTTCAGAGACATACAGACCCAAAGGCAGGGATGGGTAGGCAAATTTAATACCCAAAAAATGTGTTTTTCTAACTCGTGGAGACCTAAAACGTGGAGATTCATCAAAATTTCGGGTTTTAATTTTTTGGACGAATGTTATGCTAACGATACAGGGAAATAAGATACTAAAAAATTTCATCCTGATGCAGAACATTTTATTGCTATATCATTTCATTGAAATTCCAAGGCGATTCAATACTTTTTGAAACAGCTGCACATAAATACAACTTCTTGATTATGAAAATGAAAGACGACAGATGTTCACGAGTTTTTATCAAGTTGTAGATAAGAACGCAATACACTTTCGCTTTCCTTTTTATCTCAGATCAAATTTGCGTAGCACTAATCAAATTTGCGCTACTGATTTTAAAATGTGCATCGTGCAGCTGGCTGTGATTAAAAATTCAGTGAAAGGAATAAATTTGAGAAATTTTTTGGTTGTCACAGGGAAAAAGCTGTTATGAATTAAAACAAATTGGTAAAACAGAATAAAATCTATAGGCAGTTGTATTTTAATTTGATAATGATTTATGCCTATTTCTCGCATCTAGCATGTACGTATAGATGTAGTCAGTTCCTGACTATGGCAGGGTATACGGGCATTTGCCCCGGACTTCCACATCAGAGAAGGGCCCCCGAATCGAATTGAAAGGGATTTTTTACATTTCTTTCTGTAATAAACTTTTTTAAAGCAAAATATAGGTGCAGCTCGATATCCGTCTAATTTATGTTAGCTTCTGTTGTAGTCACTAATGGCTCTGACGTTGACGGCCGTCAACGATTTTAAGCCGAATGGGCGTCTCTTGTTTTGTAGTAGCGCCAACTAGGGCCAAGAGTACGACTTAGCAATCATCACATTTGCTATCACAGCCCCTTTTTACAGAGTAACACATTTACACACCTCACAGACAGCACACAGAAGAACAACCATACCCTGACCGGGAATCGAACCTAGGAAGCCAAGCTCACGAAGAAGATGCGTTACATCTGTGTCAGAACGCCGGCATTTTCCTATCTGCCTTTGATTTTTATAATGATACTTTTCCACTGGCAATTAGATACTTTGCTTATGGTTGATGATTTGCATCTGTAAGATGCAATAAATATGTTGAATGTTGTAAATTCAATTGCCTGCTAACGTTTTTAGTTGACTGGACGTTAAGTATGTTGTGCAATATCTTGTTGTTGTTACTTATGGCACTTGCCATAGACAAGCCCCGTTGATACAGCAGCAAATTTTAAGCCGATGGCATGCGTCTCTTGTTTGAAGTAGCACCAACTAGGGCCATGAGTACGACTTTAGCTACAAATTCATCAAAGTCGTTTGTATAGCCCCTTTTTAAAGGGGAGCACAGTCACACATTTCATAGGTAGCACTCAGAAGAAAAACCACGTCCGAACCGGGACTCCCAGAACACGAGGAAGACGCGTTACCTCTGCGCCCGCAAAGCCGGCTTTGTAATATCTTTTATACATCTTTGGCCACATTTTTTACATCGGTGTTTCGATTTAAAACTAAGAATGTTTTTAGTATTATGTTTAAATAGTATTTTGAAGTAATTAACAAAAAATACCATAGAGAAGTTTTATGCATGGTTCTTCATTACTGAAGTAGTGACGCAAAGAGAGATACAAAGAAGGTTTTGCCTCGAACCCTAATAAGGTTAAGTCGGTCCCTGGATGCAGTAGTTAAAATAATCAGTAGGAGTGGTCTTCCCAAACCACTCCTAAAAAACTATCTCGCATACTCTTCAATAAACCTATCATACTAGAGAACGGCTTACAATAGTTGCAATAATACATTAGCTTACAATAGTTAAGAGCTATTAACCTTTGGAGTGAATTTAGCGGTTTTCCTGAATATATCATACTATCCTTGGCGAGGTCTTTGGTGACTAATCCCTCTTTTGTGGCTAATAGTACCCATAAACCAAATTAGTGTGCTAGACAAGTTTTATACTAAAACGTTTTTTTTATTGAAAACAGTTGATTTACTGTTTTTTTTTTATTGAAACAAGAATCTGTTCTATCTTTTAATGATTCCTCTGATGTAATTTCCTCTTAGAGGGTGACCAAATTTGTGCCGTTTCCGATTAGTCATTAGTAACCAGGAAAAGGTTACTACAATCCCATTAAATATTATAAAAAAATTTCAGTATGGACCATCCTATTTTAATAATAAATATTAAGTTAAAAATACATTATAATACATTATATTTAAAGAATAAATATAATATTTTGGAGAGAGAAATTCACGCTCATTTTTCAGCACTGCTTCAGAAGAGATTTAAGCATTTTTTGCACCATTTTTATATTCATTTTAAGTAATATATTCATATTACCTTAAATCTTATATTTAAACTAGGCTAGTCCACTCGTCATGACACACACAAAAAAATCTGAATGACCCGACTGCCGCAATACAAACAGTGGCGTAAACTTGGGTTGAGTCCTAAGGAACATCACCGGCCACGGTACAATCCTTCCCTTAGGAAGTACGTCTCATCATCGGTGGGAGGAGCGGACCTCCACTTTTAGCTGTATCCACCAGGGTGGGGAGAACCAATTACCATGCCGGAAGCAGCTTCTCATTCTCACTTGCGAAGTGAATCCGGGGGGAGGATCTTATTCATATTAAAATGATATGTTTAATGTATTATATTCTCGAAATATTTTACTTTTTTATTATAAGGAATACTTAAAAATACATGCATTATCTTTCAAAATATATTTAAGGCTATTTGCATATTTTAAATGTTTTTTTAAATCTAACATTTAGTCATAATCAGATCTTAAAATGTACTTTAGATTTTAAATATCAGAGTTAATTATACTACATTATTTTTGTGGGTTTAACCTCCCGTTCACATCTCACAGCATAAGCAAACGAACAAAAAGTTTACTCATAACATACTTTGTTTAAATTATTGTATTCAATCAACTTTATTTATTCCCGTTATAGTTAGAGTAGTACGATGACTTCTAACAAAAAATTATACAAGATAAGGAAAAAAACTGTAATGAGCATGTTTTTGTCATCAAGTTTTCAACAAAAATATTTTTTTTGACAAGCGAATGAGTGATTAGTATTTTATGCAAATAGAATACATTTGATAAATTATATTATTATTAATTGATATTTTGTGGTTCGATGGAACAGTTCACAATAATAATATGTGTCATTAAATTTGTCCTTGAAAGAATGAATCGTAAAACTTAGCTCTAAAATTAGTCTTGAGAAGTTTGCTAATTAATTTAATATGATAAACAGGTTCCAAAATGTTGATATTGATGATTAATTATCTTTGAATTTCAGTCCCTAGGTGTGAATTTTTTTTTCTTCAAATTTTCAATGAAAACCATTTTTTAAGGAAAAAAAAATGTGTCATTCCTCTTTTTAGTCTATCTTAAAAACGAGATTTTAGTTTAATTATTTTATTCCATGGTCTCTCTATATTTTTAATGATTTTATACAATAGGTCAAGGATCATTGACCTAATCTTTGATTTTTATTATAATGTTGCCAAATAAATTTAAGTAATTTGACACATTTTGAAAGAAGGTTGCCCTATAAACAGTTATAAAGACTAAAAATATATATAAGTTTTTTTCTTTTGTTTAGCCTTTTAGTGTTTGCTTAATTGATGGATATCAGAATAATATCACTAAATGGACGAATAATTAGATATATTTTGAAAGAAGGTTTCCTATAAATAGCTTTAAAGGCTAAAAAAGTTATGAGTTTTTTTGAACCATAACTTTTTATGCTGGTCAATGGATCAAGAATTATCCTTAATTATTAATAATTAAATTACTATTAATATTAATAATTAAGGTTATTATTAATTATTAATAATAATTAAAATACGATTTAATTATTTGTAAATCGGGGCTTTTCGAGGTTTAAAGAATGTCATTATTTCTTAACCAAACTGTTTTAAAACTTTTCAAATTGGAGTGCATTTTCCATTTCATTTCTTTTATCACTTCCCTTCATTTTTTTTGTTATTTGGGCGGGAAAATGGCTCAATATACATTTATATTGAAATTTGAAACATTCTCGGTAGGAATTAATCAGTGATAAGTAGTGCAATAATAATAATAATAATAATAATAAAACTTATTTTAAGTTGAAAATAATTCAATGAAATATTAAATTCAGTATATTAAAGTAAAAAGGATTTACGAAACAGTAAAATTCAATGAAAGTGTTAAAAAATGAAATTTCCCTATTAATCACTGATGAACAGGAGGGTAAAACTTCATTTTAAGCACTTAGGTGAAATGTAATAAAATTTCTAGTTGATGATGAATATGAGAGCGAATAAGAGATTAATAGAGTGTAAAAATGTCATTTTTTGGACAAAATTAAAAAAAAATTTCTCAATTGACAAAGATTTTCTCTATTGATATTTTTAAAAAATGCGTTTACAGAATGTATTATGCAAGTTATCGCATCTTATTTAGATGGGAACTAGTAATTTTTAAGATGCCAAGTTCTAAAAAAACCCGATGTTTTGCTTAGGGCCCAAAATAATTTCCTTTTTCGTATACCGTTAGGAGTGCTATATGCATATGTTACCGTTAAATTATATAATGCAGTTATTTTATAGAATGCCTAGTTATTCCATGAAGTAACTCATCGTGTCCGTTAAAGTGTGTAATATGTTATTCATCTGACACTTTAACTAGTTATTCTATGAAATAACTAGGTATTCTATAAGTTAACTAATGAGAGACTGTTAAAGTGTAAAATAAACAATTTATCTAAAATGAAATAATTAGGAATTCTATAAATAAACTAATGATAGACAATTAAAATGGAAAAGAAGCAATTTATCTAATTTATGCAGCGTATGAATGGTATTTATGGAAACGTATCATAAAATCATTTGTTACAACAAGGATTACTAAAATGACACTTGGAATGACAAAGAACATTATTTCTAAAACAAAAACATTTTTTGTTACACCAACTTTTAATGTATGCTCTATTATTCTTCGGAACAATATTGTTTCCGATATAATTCTCTAATTCTAAAACACGCTTCAGATAATATTTTTTTTTCTTAATTAGTCTTAGATATTAATAGACTTTTAACAACTTCAACATATTTCTGAATTATTGATTTATACTTTTACTTGTTAATAATTGAATAGTTTTTTAATAAATTGCAACAATTTAATTCTTAAAAATAATTCGAAAAAAAAACAGTTGAAGTTTTTAAGTATAATTAAATGAAAATCCAGAAATTTTATAGAAGTTTCAATTCAGTTATATCATGAGTTTTATATTATAAATGTTTATTCATTATTAAAAAAAATGTTTTACTATGATAAGCTAAAAACATATATTTTAACATGAAATTGTAGTATTTCACAGGCCATAAAAGAGCTTTTTAATTCAAATAAACTAGAAATAGTTACATCATCTGACGGTTACGCTTCGTTGCCATCTGGATCGTCAAGTTCGTTGACTTAGCGGCACAATTCAAACATTTCTTTTTTTACGACATCAAAGCACTAAATAAAATTACAAAAACGACGCTTGCAAAAAAGTATTAAACTTCTCCATCTCTAAAATCCAAAACTAACTAAACGAACAAAACCCCGAACCTTACAAACCTCAAGAAACGGCAATAAAAGCTACCATATGGAGCATCGCACATGAAAGATAGACAGAAATTTATTTATCGCTCTCCCTATGACTCCGAATCTATTTTTGTGCCAGTGGCATTTTGACGAGAGACGACTCCCAACACTTAATAGAAAAGTGCCACTCACCTTTTCAAGGTAAAACTAATTGAGAATTTCGGTGGGGATTCCGATTCGGAGATGCTATGCACGGTAAGCAACACTCAAGGACCCACGCGGAAAGCGCTGTTGATCGTTTCCGATTGAAATTCGCCGAAGGGGGGACGTTGGGGGGAGGGAAGTGAAAGTGTGGGAGGAGATTTACTGCTCTCATCCTCGAAAGGAGAGAAATGGATAACGTGTCGCCATCTATTGGACATCGATTAAAATATAATTGTACTGGCTTTAGAAAGAAGATATTAAACATCGTTAAATAGTGATTAATAAAAAAATCTTAACAGATCAGTATCTATAGGCTGATAATGGATTTTGTAATTTTTGGATTTGTACTTTTCTTCTCAAAAGAGTCTCAACAAATACCAAAGCACTGGAAGAGGGTTGCGAAT
This sequence comes from Argiope argentata, assembly GCA_026289955.1. NCBI lineage: Eukaryota > Metazoa > Arthropoda > Arachnida > Araneae > Araneidae > Argiope > Argiope argentata. The sequence goes on along the minus strand of JAOUZG010043444.1, from coordinate 3,372,379 downwards.
TTAAAAAGCCATCTCTAAATGAGGAGAAAATAATATATCTATATTTCTTCTATTGAAAAATGTATTTTAAAAATGGAATTTAGTGGAAAATGTATTTAAAAAATTGGGAAATAAAAATTGGTGAACGATATGTACATATTTCTTTTCTAATATACATATTTTTTAATTTACAGTTCAGTTATCTTTTAATGTGATTTATATTGGAACGAGATATAATTCAGCATTAAGGCATTCGTTCAACTCCCCAACAAATTAAGTTATGTATAGCCACGTTTTATATATATGTGTGTATAAGAACAAAGACATAAACAATTTTATGCATCTAAACCGAATTATAAGATTCATTACGAATTGTAATTTTTTATTGTTTCATTAAAATAGATACACAAATATATTTAGAGAGCGCATATGCTGCTATTCCTAAAAACACAGTGAAATATAGATGAACCAAAACAGGTTTTTTAAAAAAATGAGAAAGAAGCTATAGTGAAAGTAAGAAAAAAAATTAAGTAATACCAATAAAAAAAGAATTCCCAGCCTGATGACTTTCTCAAAGGTCACCATCAGGCAGGGTTTCCGATAAAAGGTGGATTTTTTTTTTCTTTCTGTAAAGGGTTTGACTATTTTCTAAAAATTATTCTTTTTTATTGGAATCTTTGCCTGATGGTGACTCTTGAGAAAGTCATCAGGCTGCGAATTCTTTTCTTATTAGTATTACTTAAGGTTTTTTCCTACTTTCACTTAAGTTCTTTTATGATTTCTTTTTACTTCTATTTTGGTTCATAC
>JAOUZG010043444.1:3358640-3371193 GCA_026289955.1 Argiope argentata | reverse complement strand
TCGCTTTTGCTTGTGTATAATGCCTGCTTCCCGTGATTGAATAAAATGAACTTCAAAATTCAAAGTGTCAGGTATGCCTTCGAAATCCCCTTCTGATTTCAACAAATAATATAACGCTTACATTGCATATAATACTTACAGTATATATACTTTCTTAGAGTTCAAACTATTTTTCAAAATTGAATAGCTTAGACCCCTCCCCCAGAAGTGGGATAACCCATGTCAAATAAAGGAGAAATAAAGTTAACGAAATATGTGATAAAGGGGCATGAAAAATGAATTAGTAAATGAAATGTGTCAATAAAATCACTATTTTAGGTTATATTTCATAATGTTGTGATAGTTAGAAATTTTTGTAAACATAAATTATTTTTCTTAATCTTACTTTTTTAAAATTAATATTCTTCTCATATTTTATGTTTAAGATAAATTTAATTTACTCTAAATTTTATATATGTTGTCTAGGAACAAATTTATTAAAAAAATTAATCACTGAATTAAAACTGATGTTCCTTCAGTTGCTTATCAATAAAAATAAAAATCAGGATTAATCTCTGCTGCCAATAATAAAGTTCAAATAAGTGCTTTTGGTTTGTTCAATGAAAATATTTGTTATTTATCAAAAGAATAAGTAAGACACTTAATTTAGTTTTAAAATGGTACAATGAAATTTATTTTGAAATTGTAAACGACTGAAATACATCCTGGAAAATTATTTTTTTCCCTTCACAAATAAAAATATTACTTCATCCTATAGCATAAAAATTGAAACACGCATTACAAAAAAAAAGTATTGAAGTAATTAATCTTTGTCATTCAATAAAAAAATGCCAACCTTTATCATTTTAAATTTATGTTTAGTTTATCTAATACTATTCAATATTGAGGTATATTTTGAAAATTTTAAAACAAGTTTTATCAAATTTAAATTTACTTCCTCTAATATTTCTTTATTTAAAAAATATATAATATAAAATTTCAATAAATCATTAAAAATACATTGATATAAATTTTGCATCACATAATTTATTCCATTATTATTTGAATATTTTATCTTTTTAAGTTATGAGAAAATGAAGCTAATAATTTTATTGTGCTTAAATAGTTTTGAAAGTGATTAAGAACTATAATGATTAGTTAAATACTAGAGAAGAAAAACAATGCGGACTCAAGAATTTATTTATCGCTGAACGTAATATTTAAATTTAATGAGTTTGTATCCTATTTTTTGTATCCATTTGTACATGTATACATAAAATTATAAAATGAGCAGCGTTTAATTTATTCTAAGGTAATAAAATAAGAGCAAATTTGATATTCATATCAGTTCTAAACTTTATTAGAAGGCGAATAAATAATAAACAACTAATTGATGAAAAGGCAAAAAACTATTTTATGTAAATTTTTTAATGTAACGTATTTAATAAGTAATGATACTAATTTCTACAAAATATCCATAATATTATATCACTGATGCTGTACAAAAACTTCATTAACTATCATAATTGAGAATGTGACTGATGCTTATTTATTTTTGGAAATTTAATTATTAGGAGTTTATTTTTCAGTTACTTGTTTTGATTTTCTACAGCGAAATTAATCATGTATTAGGGATAAGAAATATTCATTTTTGAGTGCATATTAAAATAATGAATACAGTTATTAAAGCGAGTTTTAGATTTATCGCATTATTTTACCAACTGATATGTAAATAACATGTTTTATTCCATTATTTACTTTCGTTATTGCTTATTTTGCATAATAATAATAAAAATAATAATAATGAAATTATTTTATTATAAAATTTTCAAATATTATTTGTGTTTTCATTTAGTTATAAATTTAATCGTAATATATTCTAAAATGAATTTCAAAAATACCATTTTATCTTATTATTATTATATAATCATAATTATAAGGAAGAATTCAGACACATATTTCACCAAACGATATTTTTAAAAAATAAAAATTTCTATTCCATTAGTTGCTGTGTTAGTTATTCAAAGCTTCTTTGCATAATTATAAAGTATTTTATTCATTTGGTTGTGAAATATGATAAATAAGACTTATCTTTTCTAATAATATTTAAATTAATTTTATTTGAAACGCAATATATTTTAAAATGAACTTAAAATCCTGTCTGGCTTTTATATAAATTAATATCGCCTGTTTAAACATAAATTAAACTTTACAAACGTACTTCATTTCATAACAAATTTCCTTTTTAAATTAGACAGGTTTTCTTTTAATCTTGGAAAGTGACAACGTTATTTATATTGACTGAGTTGAAAATATTTATTTATGCGATATTCTATTTATTTACAGATAAGAAAAGGTTCGTATGTTTATCAAAAGAGACACTTAACAAATCAATTCCTTTTATCTAATCGTGAACGCATTTTAAATAAAAGGTATTCTATTCATTGGCGCGATTAGACAGCTAAAAGGAATTTTATCCAAAATCCGATGTTATTTGTATTTCCGGAGCATACGGGAATTGAAAAATCTTGAATATATTAAAGGATGCATTAGGGGCAATAAATAATAATTTTAAAAATTGTGATTACATCTTTTTATGCATATGTACAATCGAACCTTGGACTGTTTAAAATCCCTGTATATTGGATTTTTTTTTTCAAAAAACTGACATTTTTATTAGAAAAGAAATTTCACTTTATCGAATAAAATTACTGTTTATCGATCAAAGCTTTTCTTATAAAAAAATTATGTATACATATAGAGAACTATGGATTTTTCTCATAAGAAAAAGATATAAATATAAAGAATGAAATGAAATCTGCTATGCATATTTCAATGTATCATGTCAGAACATCATTTCTTGAACGGCCAAGCACCACGTGCTCGTGCGAGTTAAATTATATTTTTTATTCATTTTAATTGTTTCGTTGAATGAGTCACTTTAGTATCGCAAACGATCCAAGAAACTTGGTCTCGCATTGATTGTTTAAAAAATTATCACATTTTCTAATTATTTCATTTCATACAATCACGTGTTAAAAATGACATTTTTATTGGTTTTATTTGCTGTAGTCATTGACTTATTTTTTTTAATTGGAGCTTTCCTAAATGCAATAGCAACACTATACTAAAATATGATTTTTTGAGATGCTCGTGCAAATAATAAAATTTCAATTTTTCACCAACGTATTTCTGTTGACGCCAAAAACTTCAGCCCAAAAACAACATCTTGTTCTGACACCATAAAAATAAGAGCTCTGTTTTTTTTTCTTCCGATTTTTAATACAATAGAACATTAATTATTCTGAAAAAATATGAAAAATTAAAATAAGGTAACATTTACTTGGTGAGTAACACATTATTCTTCGCTCCTTTTCACGAATCAGTGGCGTGAGATTTTTACTTTGAGTTAATCGTTAAATTTTTTATTCAGAAAGTGACTTCCTAAACAGAGATTTTTAACTTTGAAATAGACGTTCTTCCTGATAATGGAGTTTAGAAAATTGAATTAAAAAACGAAAAAGTAATACATTTTAATTTTTATTTTCTTCACTGTAAAGAGTTTTAATAAGAAATATATTCTTTTTATAAAGTATTTTATTCATTTGGTTGCAAAGTATGATAAATAAGACTTATCTTTTCAAATAATATTAAAATTAATTTTATTTGAAACGTAATGTATTTTAAAATCAACTTAAAATGCCGTTCCGTTTTTATACGAATTAATATAGTTTGGATAAACATAAATTAAATTTTACAGATGTACTTTATTTCATAACAAATTTACATTTAAAATTAGACATTAAAATTTTAATCTTGGAAAATGACAATGTTATTTATATTGACTGAGTTGAAAGCATTTATTTTTTTGATTTTCTTTTTATTTACAGACAAGAAAAATTCTCATATTTATCAAAACAGAAACTTAACAAGTAATCAATTCCTTTTATCTAATCGTTAACGCATTTTAAATAAATAATATATTTTAGTGCATAAATGCAACCTAGTATTCATGTTCGAATTTTTTTAAACCTCATTTCTTTGATGGTTCACTTTTTAGTCTTCTTTTAACTCTAAAAAACTATGTTTATTTTCTTTTACTTAAAAAATAATGAAAAATTTACGATATGTATTTTAGAAATAGAATTTTTTAATGCTTATTTTTGAAGTATCGAATTTTTATATTTTATTTTCTATAAATCGATTTTTTTCCCCGAGATGCTTTAAATTTGATATAAAGTTCAAGATTAAATATAGAATACAGCAACTCTTTATTGCATAATAAGCTAAAAATAGGTAAATAAATAAAACTTTATGCATTGAGGAATTCAAAATAGAAATTTACTGACATACCCTTATCAGGAACGCTTTCATGCATGGGCATTAGAATTCGAAACCACTATATTTACGAAAACATCGTATGTAAACAGGAAAGTGAAATGACAGCCTTTAATTCTAAAATTTTTGTCGAGTTAGATCAAATAGATATCGAATCCTTCAATCTGCTTAAGACCTGTTTCTTCAGCATAGAGATCATAATATTTTGTAATCGTTATAAGAAAAATTCTTTGCTTAGTGCATAATTGTTAAATTTTAAAGATAAAATTATTTCATCGATGCAATATCTGAAGCAGCAATTTTTTCTATAAATAATTACATTTCGCCAAATTAAATTTGGAAAGCAAACGATTGTTTTCGAAATACATAATAAGAACAATGTTTCTTTCAGCGTATTATCGTTTGGTATTTGATCGATAGACGGAAATGAAGTGCATAAACAGGTAAACAGACAAATAAAAACAGTCACGTGACGGCTGCCATGGTAACACTAAAAACTGCATGACTTTTTCGGTTATCCGTGTTGGTTTATTTCTAAAAATTCAATCGGCGGATTAAAATTCTTTTACAATTTTATTTTATGAATTAGAGAAGCTAGAAAGTTAGAGAGAGAAATTCTGTATTTATAAGACCACGATTTAAAAGTATGCGATCAATACTCAATAGTTCGTTTGTTAGCTTAGCAAATAAATAGTATAAGACTGAATTTTTATTACTGTTATCGAAAATTGTAAAATTAAATTGTTCTTGAACAAGATAAGTGAAAACCTGTTCGGATGGAAATTAATTTCACATATCATGAATAGTCTAAACATTCCAAATTACAAGAACTTTGGTACAATTTCATTAACGACATTTTGAGAGATACTGCCATTTTTTAACTCCAAATTTCTAAAATTTCATAATTTTTGTGGCGTACACGGTTTAATTTAAACTTCTTAATTTAAATTTTTTTGTAGTTAAACGCAAACGATAATGTAAGCAAATTCTCTCAGAGCTCTTAGCAAACATTTGACGGATTCAATGAAAAATTCAGTTTTTAACTTTAATTTTAAATGTATATAAATGCTCTCAATAATAGTATTTTTTTGGTTTATAAATATACTACAAAAAATTATGAAGTTCATGCGAAGCTAAAAATTATGAAGTTATAGACAGTACTTTGGCCTTACAGATTCATAATCTGTAAAACATTTTTTTTATATTTCAACTTCCAAGTAAATAAATAAACGTTTATACCTTCTGCGATCAAATCTGGTCGATTTATTTAGTTCTGAATATTGCAAGTTTAGAACAACGAACAAGCCGATTATTCTTAAGAAACCCTTATTGACTTCCTTGAGATGGTCAACAAAGTGATCTAAAATTGCCTGTTTTTATGGAATAGTGATATTGGTATTTCAACTTTAAATCGATCAACTTTATTGATTGATTTAGTTGATTGGCGTGCGAGTTGAAAATTAGAATAAATATAATAGTTATCACTAACATTTAATTGCTTCAATTAAAATTTTATTAATTAAAAATCTAATTAAAATTTGTTGAAAATATTTTATGTTTACCTCTTACTAAGCTTGTAAAAACTATTGAATGGTTTTTATAAATTTTTAAATTTAAAAATATGTTTGCTTATAAATATTATCATACAAAAAAAGTACTCATATTATATTAGGAAACAGTGGAACTGATCTGTGCTGACAGGACATTACATACCAAATATACAATATTAACAGAATTTTGTATTACGTGATACATTATGCGTTTAGTTTTATCATGAGCATACATGATTTAAAACTATAAATTATTTTGTTTTTTAGTTTCTGCGAAAAGAAACAGAAAACACTAATTTTTTTTTGTCTTTCTATGGCATTTAAGAAATCTATTTAGAAAATTTAAGGATTTTTTAATGGTAGTTTTTTAATAAATATTTGGCATTATGTGCAAAAGCAGTGCCGCAGATTTTTTTTTATTGAAACATTCGGAATATTTATCAAATTCAACTTACGAATAATTAAAATGAAAATACTATTCAACTAATTGGTGTAAAAATAATTCCAACATTTAAGATTATAATGCATTTATTAGTGGTATTTGAAAATCATTTTTCTTGCATTATTAATTTATTGATACAATTTTTTAAAAACTTTAACTTAAATGAATTAAAAACACCGAATAACAAAAGTTGAATACGTTGGAAGTTATCATTTTATATTTCTAACAGACGATGTGCTTTAGATACTTTTATTGCTCTTTTATGACAAACAGAAGTGAATTACAGCTACCTTTGACAGACGATTATTATCACCCTATTATTAATATATTTTAAATACCAGTAAACATTTTTCAAATTTTACTAAGGAATTGAGCAGATGCAGACGATTTTGTGAAAACGGAACTTTATAGATTCGTCATTGCTGGCAGCGGTAATATTTGAACAATTATACCTTTATTTCCAGATATTTCTGTTTTTTTTTTTTTTCAATTTTTTTTCAATATTTTAGTAAAGTTTTTATTAAGTGTAAAAAAATTCTGACATTTTTTAAAAAAAGATATTACAAAATTACTGCATTTCATCAAAATCGATTGTCATTTTTTAAAACTGTGAATAAATAAATAAATAATATTTCAATTCAGAAGAGTATAGAGCTTTGAGAAATAAGAAATACTGGTTCGACAATACTTAAGATAAAGCTAGTTCGATGCTCAAATTCGAATGAAGCCAAGGCAAATTAAATTTCCTTCGGGAAGACGAAACTGCTGTTCAAGGAGAACCGTAGCTTCAGGCTATGACAAAGTTTGTCGAAAATTTCACAAGCATGCGAATCCGAAATTTTCAATTAATTAACGGCTTAATTAATTTTTTTACAGCGTTAATTAAAACTTTTCTTATACTTAAATATTTGCGATTAAAAACTGAAGCACAGATATAGAAAGTTTTATTTTCAGAGAAAATTTAATGGTTTTTAAAAAATAATTGTTGGTTTAAATGATAATCCTAATTTAATTTTTTAAAAATATTTCAGGCGATAAGAAAAATCGTATTTTATGTTATTTATACAAAAATAGTTTTTACCTTAAAATATTAAACATGAAAGTATTTAAATCTAAGAGATATCTCATATATCAACTATTTATTCAAGATACACAAGGAATAAATGTTTTCACAAAACATTTATTTTTCAAATTAAAAAAAAATCATGAATAACTTACCGATGTTTAAATCTTCTGCAGAAAAAATGTAACAATTTAAATTGTGACAAAAATAATAGCATCAACGAACGAATTTTCTACTAAAGTTGTAAGATAATCTCTCAGTCTGTGGACACATCTTATCGTTTTGACAATTTTATCGTGCGCCTGCGGTAATGTTTACTGCACCGGCTCTTAGAACTGTGCTTACACGGTGAATTATTCCTTATCTGATTTTAAAGTAGGTAAAAGTGTGTAGTAAATCTTCATTATTATGGTTTCCAGGGAAATGTTAAATTTGTTTAACCCAGTAAATTGCATCACGTAAATAAGTTTTCCCACCTAATTCAATTCTTACTATTAGCTCTCACACTCTCTCTCTATATATATCTTGTTTAAATTTTCAATCGTTAATAAAAATAATTCTTATTCATCCACTCAAGTTCAAGTAAATTTTTTAAAATCTGTACTGTATAACCTTTGAAGTTAATAGAGATTTTTCAAATATTAATTTAGTTTTTTATTAATTAATTAAAAACTAACTTTCTCGCTAAAAAGCTTCATTTCCCCGCCGCCAAATAAATAATGAATTCAGTTCCCCCCCCCACTAATGGGGTTAGGCTTAACATGTTTTCCGTCGATTATTTAAAACGATTCTGTTTATTTTTAAGATGTTTGATGCATTTAAAATTAAACATTGTTAATGAATCGATTTTTCCGATTCATTCTGAAGTACTTTCGAATTAAAATAATGCAGAACAAAGAAAATTAGAAATTTTTAATCTGTAGTGCGGTATCCCAACTGATGTAGAAAAATCACGTATTTTGCGTTTTCGTAATTGACTTTGAATCCTCTATTGGCGTTGAAAATTCAATTCTAGAATAGTTTTTTGATCAATAGTTTATAGTAACTGTTAAGCCTGGATAGCCTGGTTGGTAGGGCGTTGGATTCGCATTCTTTGGGCTGCGAGACCAAACTTGCCAGCCGAATACTCTCCGTGTGTTGTGGATGTGTTTTATGGTCACATCTTTTTGGTCACAAAGTTCTCTATGTGGTGAGTAATACCCCTGGAGTTACTGGGTGGTAGGGCTTTGGACTCGTAGACTGTGAGTGTGTGTATGTGTGGTGGATGCTGAATCCGTCGTGGCAGACTTCTGCTCTCGGGTACTCAGGGGTCATATCCTCAGAAACTACCGCATCAGTTCTTCCATTGTAAAGCGGAACACGAGATTAAAAACCATTGTAATCATCTAATAAAAAGTAATTAAATTAAAATTCTTAATGATTAGCTAAGTAGGAATTGATTTAAAAAAATGTTTTCTGTATTACTTGTTTAAATAGTAATTAGTCGTGATAGTTGCCTCTGGTAAACTTACTTTGCTATTTTTTAAAACAATTAACATATAATTACTTCACTTATTTTAAGAAGTACCAATAAATGGCAAAATTTAATTATGTTAAAAACATTGCAAATGTATATTTTATGAAACAATAATCGCTTTAAGTGACCAGCATGATCAATAGAAATACTGACTTTGTTTAATTTCAGCTGCGATTCTTATGTGGAACTAGCCGTTTTCGAGCAGAAATAGCGCCGGCATTATTCATTACATATAACTTCAATGAAAATCCTTATACATAGCTTAATTATTAATTTGAAAGTATTATTTAACATCAAATTGCTATAAACATTAAAGCCGTGTTATTTTAACAGTCTTACGCCTTATCCGTTTATTGTGTAATGAACCTTTTCAATTGATTAATTTTCATTCATTATAATGAATGTGCAAATTTAAATGTTTTGGTAATCTATATTTTAATTACGCGTCAGATTTCACTAAATTATAATCTCAATTTCTCAATTTTTATCTGACTTTTCTTAGATAACAAATAGATGCTTACTTTAATGAAAAAAATTTAGGTTATAAAATATTTGATGGAACAATGAAAGGGATATGGATTTCATTGCTAAAATTAAGAAAAAAAATGATGTAAATTATACAAAAAAAAAATTGACTGCCGAAAGGGTGATCTTGAATTGCCTTTGTTATCTAATCTTGCATTATCATGGTTTAATTTGCTTTACTTATATTAACATCCCGTTTTAAAGCAATGCTAAGACTATTTTGGGACGGACCTCGTAAATTTAGACCACGGTCAGATGACGAGGACGACAGATGAGCTGCTCCCCCTTCTCTAAACTGCCGAAAAGATAACCCCGATAAGTTGAACATTCACCAAATCCGCTTGCGCGACGTTTCTATGTTAGAATAGAGTCTCGATTCTAAACCCCTCCAATTCTGAAGCCAACAACCAGGCTATGGCATCCTTTGTACTTTTGTTGCGGTTGTTGTTACTAATGGCACTTGCATCAGCGAATTTAAACCGAATTAAGGGTCTGTTGTTTGAAGTAGCGCCAACTAGGGCCAAGAATACGACTTTCGCTACACACTCATCACATTCGTTTGCGCAGCCCCTTTGTACAGGAAGGCATATTCGCACGCCTCACAGATAGAAGAACAACCATGCCCTAACCGGGACACGAACACGGGAAACCCAGATCACGAAGAAGACGCGCTACTTCTGTGCCAGAACGCCTGCATCCTTTGCACTAGAATGGTGTATAGAACCAAACTATTAATCCACATCAGCGCTGCGTTTTAAAATTCTAAGATCCACCTTCAGTAATACTCGAATTGCTTCGAAAGAATCCATAACCACCAACCCAATCGAATGAATTCCATATTCTTAAATATATGATTATTGTTATCTCTAATGATGAGATTATAAGACCATCCATCAAATTCCAAACCTAATAGCTTTGAAAGATAAGACATTTGACCAGATACAAATTATCAACAGAGACCTGTTTCTATTTGGCTTATGTGATTGGAAGATATAGTTATTTAAATATAGATAAGTAAGTTTCTTGATAAAGTGGCATCTGTCCTTATATATATATATATATATTCTAATGTATAGATAAGTTTTAGAGAGTTCTATAACTTAGTATATTTTCAGGTTCTGAAAAATGTTGCTACGTTTTATATCTATGGCCATTTTTGCTATAATTGCAGCAAATAATTGGTTCATTGAAGACAACGGCAGTATAGAAACATCTTTTCTAACTCCTGATCCTGACTTCTATCGAAATGTGGTATGTAATATCTAGAATTCATATTTTCAAATTTTTAATATCAAACTTTAAAATCGTAAAAATTAAGTAGTTGCTATATATTTATCATTGATTGGACTGGAACTATTTTTCCTTTTTATTAATATTAATTTATTATTAGTTTTTAACAGCAGATTTGTTTTTATTAATTAGTTTTATCAGCTTAACTATTTAATCGATTTTTACAATACCTTCATTCATATTTAATATCCAAATGTTGGAGAAAGTACTCGATCGAATGATTTAATGAACTGTGAAGTTAATTCGAATTTCATCATTACAATAAAAATATTGTCAAAGATAACGTGTTAAATTTAATTAAATACATTTATTAAAATTATAAAAAAATTGTATGAAAAAAATTGCCTTCAATGAAAAGATAATTTTTTGAATTTTGAGAAAGTTTAAAAATTATGTTTCTGAGAAAACATTTTTAAAAAATGGAGCTTAAAAGCTCCAAAAAATTTGCTTTATTTTGGATTAACACATTTTAATTAACTTTTGGGCTTGAGGGGGGGGAGGAGGAAAGTTATGGAACTTTAACTCTTGTCTTAAAAAGTATGTGTGACAAATTTCCTCAAATAGATAGCTATAAATATGATTCTTAAAAAAATTCGCTAGCAAGCTTCATCTTTTTGTACAGAAATCAGCGGTTTATGAAAACAAAAAAAGAATTTACTTTCAAATCTTCAAAAAAAATTATGAAAAAGATTAATTAAGGGATTTAATCAATAGGAAAAAACTAAATTTTAAGAAATTAAATTGGTTTAAATAGTTGTTTGATTTTTAACATTAAAAGTTAATCAAATTTTTTCTGCAGAAAAAAAATTACTTTTATTTTAGAGAAGCCCTTAGTATTTTGTTGATTGCATACGAAATGTAAGTATTGCAATTACTTACAAGAATAAAAAGGTTAAAAAAATAACTCCTATGCACATTCTATTAATTGCATTAAATTTTTAAACTCAATAATCAAGTGAATCAAAAATTAAAATTTTCTTCCAAAAAAGGCTTGTCAAAAATAATAAAAATATGATTTATACTTCTAAAAGAACATTTTTTTCCCTTAAAGAACTTTTGACTCATTTAAAATTTATTTATTATGAGATTCATTAATTTTTTTTTAATATAAAGGGCATTTTTATTAAAAACGTCAAAGCTAAAAATAAAAGAATTGGATGAGAAGCATGAATTATTTGGATGACATATGATTTTGATTAATTAATTTAATTTTTAATTTTAAAGATAAAAGACATCTCTATTTAAAATGTCAAAACTGAAAATAAAAACAATTCAGGGAAAAGGCTGAATTATTTAGTTGACATTTAATTATATTAGAATACTAGAATAATAAATGCCGTCATACGATTTGGAAATGCCTTTCTGCGTTAAAAATTTAAATACGCAAACTGTTGTTAAGCAACTATTTTTTTCTCTTATCATAAAAAAATAATAAGTTTATGAAAAATGGAAATGAGATTAATAGAATAATTCCTACTTGTTAATATGAATATTAATAAATTTTAGAATTAGACATAAAAATGATTTGTTTTAATATTAAAATTAATTATTTCGTGTTTAGTTTTTTTTTTTAAATTTCGCCCCAACATATTTTGAAAAAAAAAAAGTCTTTTAAATATAATAATTTTGTACATTTTGTTTATTTTCTTTAATCCGAGTTTAACTCTTTTATCCTTTTCATGTTTTATAAAAACATTTTGATGACAAAAAACAACAACAACAAAAAATATAACGCAAATTTCAAGTTATCATGTGAGATCATTATTATTTTAAAGTCATTATCTATACATAACCCCAAGACTATATATATATATATATATATATATATATATATATATATATAGTCTTGG
>JAOUZG010043444.1:3310609-3345471 GCA_026289955.1 Argiope argentata | reverse complement strand
GAACATAAAAATGTAAACATCGTTAACTAAGAAAATGCTGTTAAAAAGAAAAGGTATAAAGCAATTATATACAAAGTAAACTCTTGTTAACCCAAAAGCAAATAACATATATACAAAATATGGTTGCCATATACAATATAGACATAAGAAAACTAACGTCAAAGCAAAGAGTAAGTTCAATCGTGCTCCACTGATTCCAACTGCATAAGATTATTGATAATTTCTGAAGCACTTGCCCCAAAGAGAGGGAGTTTTAATAGCAATTTGTTGTCCAAATTTCTCCAGCATAATTGCCTTGAGCGGAGTTTTTTTTTCGACAATTCACATTCCTGTATAATATGTTGAATGGTTCCAGAAGATTTGCCGCATCTGCACTGATCAGTTTCCAATTAACCTAGCTTGGTGAGCATTGAAAACTCCATGACCACTTATGATTTGGTTTATGAAAAAGTCTCCATATAGTCTTTTAAGATGCACTGTTTGAATAAATTTTTTTGTCCAAACCCCTTTATTGGAGGTTTCTGAGGTGTGGACCCCTGAGAACCCGAGGGCAAAAGTCTGAATTCTGTAGTTGCTTATGGCACTTGTCATGGACAAGCCCCCCGCTGATACAGCAGCAGATTTAATCCGAAAGGAGTGTCTCTTGTTTTTGAAGTAGGGCCAAGAGTACGACTTAGCTACACACTCACCACATATTTGCTTGCACAGCCCCTTTTTCAGGGGGGGGGCAGTCACACATCTCACAGATAGCACACAGAAGAACAACCATGCCCGAGCCGGGACTCAAACCCGGGATTCCCAGAACACGAGGAAGACGCGCTACCTCTGTGCCAGAAAGCCGGCAGTCTGATTTCTAGCTCACACATGTCCCAGACCCTTTTTATGGGGCGAACTTCATTCATGCATTTCATACATTCAACCACAGATCGTATATTAGATAAGGAACAGAAAAAAATCCCCTCTCTTTGATCCGAGCATCCCGGGTTCGAGTCCTAATTGAAATATTGTTGTTTTTCACGATAATTTCTGATGATATTATGGTGCGAAAAGGATTTTTTCCCGTTGTTTTAAAAGTCGATAAATTGGTTTTTAATGATAGAAGTTAGTTACTATATTTTTTTAAATCTGTATTCAAGTAAATTTAAAAAATGTATTTGATTATATTTAGATAACTATTTACGGTATTGTAAATAAAACCAAAACAGTTTTCATAACTGTCACATTTTTATTCTTTTTTTTTTTTTCATCACTGATTGTCCGTATATGAAGATATGCTTGAGTTTTTCTTATTGAAAACTGTTTGTTAAATAAGAAAATTAAGGTAAAAAAAAAAAAATGAGACCAATTTTATTAAAATCATACATTTTTCAATAATTTTTTTAAAAAAAAAACTGTTACAATTACAGTTAATATTTACTTGAAATTCAGCATTTAAAAAAATTCTTTTAAATCATATTTTTAAATATATTTTTATATTATCTTTCCTTTAATTTTAGTTTCTGTTTTTTTTTTATTGTAGTGCACTGATTTTTAATTATTGAATCAGAAAAATTTCTGTTAAATAATCTTTTGATACTTTATATAAATGTATCATGTTAGACATAAATGAAATATATTCTGTATGTTCTATAGACTATATTTATGAAACATATTCTGTCGTACAAATTAAATATCAATGCTGAATATTCTATTTTCTGTCCATAAATATTGTATGGACATTTTTCGATTCAGAAAGCACATTAATGAGTTAATTGAAATTTAATTGCTTTTCGTTCCATATGAAATTTAAATTTTGGATAAAAGAACGGAAAATTAGAGAAGAATATAGCCAAAGGAACATAGCTGTGCCAGCGTCCTGGCATAAGATTAGCGCTTCCCTGTTCGGACATGGTTGCTCTTCTTCTGTGTTGTGTGGGAATTACTACTGAAAATTTCCTGAAAAAGCAAGAGACGCTGATTGGCTTAAATCGCTGACAGGCATCTGCTAATGGGCTTGTAAAGTAGCATGAGTCAATACAACAACATAACTATGTTAGATTTTTAAACTCGTTCTAGTTACGTGTTTATTAATCTTCTAAGAATATGTACCCCTGAGCACCCGAGGGCAGAAATATAAATTCTAGCTCATATACGTCACAAACCCTTCTTACGTGGTGGATTTCATTCATTCATCCCCAAATTGTAATTTAGGCCTGGAATAGAGAACGATAATCTCAGACCCAGTTCTCCAGAGATATTACTCCCCACATGGAGAATTTGTGACCACGACAGATTTAGCGTACATCAAGCGGGGAGAGTATTAGCCGGCAGATTCAAACCCGCAGCCTAAGCAATGTAACGCCAACGCCTTATCAACCAGGCTACTCCAGCCTAACAAATGAAGTTACTATAAGTAATTGTTTAAAAAATTATATTGGCGAGAAAGTTAGTTTTTAATTAATTAATAAAAAATTAATGAATTAATATTTGAAAAAACTGTATTAACATATAAATGTGATCTACTACAAGTTTAAAAAATGTACTTGAATTTGAGTGGATGAATAAACAGTATATTATGAATGATTGAAAATTTGAACAAGATGTGTGTGTGTGTGTGTGTGAGAGAGAGAGAGAGCTAATGGTAGGAATTTAAATGATTATACAAAAATATTTAATTGATATTTTATATACATAAAGTTCGAAGTAAATAAAAAAACTTGACTAGTTTCCGGCTTTTTAACCGAGAAGATAATAACTATTCCCCATTACAACAACAGAGATTTTTAAACTCGTGCTAGTTACATGCTTATTAAACCTTAAGATTTATAAATGTTTTGTTAGGAAACCCACTGAGGCTAAATTACATTCAAAAAAGTTCATTCGATACTCTAATTGAAGATTAAGCCAAGGTGACCTGGTAGTAAAGTCTCATTTTCGAGAGGTTGCGGTTCCAAACCCGAAGAATCCTCGTGTAAGCGGGTCTAGTGCACGATAAATACGTAGGCAACACATGCTATGGAAGATTAGAGAGGGAGGTGCAAGATAAACTGTCATCCTCGTCATCTGATTGTGGCTCAAAATTTCAAAGTCCACTCCCAAATAGCCTTAGTGTTGCTTTGAAATGGAACCTCAATGTAACTGAATAAATTATACATAAGCAGTAATTCTGACAAATCATCTGTCCTTCAAAGATGGCTGGAATAAAAATTTTACAATCTTTCTATTTTTGCATGTAAATTTGTATCCCTCTTTCCCTCTTTTGTCTTCATTTAGGACATTTCTAAAACACTCAGTAGTATCGTTACGCTATCGTATCCTGTACTAATTTCTCACTGTAACACTGGTATCTTTTCTAGCTATTTTACAAGTTGTTCAAGTGGAGAAATTTCCTTCCGAGCGGAACGCTCACGAAAATCTTCAGCGAGCTGGTGTGCAATCGGGAGGAACCGTGGATTTGCAAGTGGATGATGTCTCTGGTGTTCGGAAGGTCGAGCGAGCTGAACTCGGTGAGTGGCAAGTTTGAAACGGCGAGGAATAATGCTGCGGTATTTCAAAGGTTTCCTCGCTCTGTGAATCATATTTAACGAAATATTCTAGAGACAATAAGTCCCTAAAATAAAAAAAAATTGGCACTCCAATCAACTAAATCGATCATCAAAGCTGATCGATCTATGAAAATTTCAACATAACTATTTGATAAAAACTGGCGATTTTAAATCACTTTATCAAGATATCAAAGAAGCCAATCAGGGTTACTCTAGAATAATTCGCCTAGATTATGAAAATGATGATTGTTCTAAACTTGCAATATTCAGAACCGAATAAATCAGCCAGATTTGAAGAAGATAGAAATGCTTATTTATGTATTTAGAAGTTGAAATATTAAGAATATTTTACAAGAATTAATTTATAAGGCCAAATGAATTTAAATCATAATTTTTTGAAATATACTTATAAACTTAAAAAAAGTCATTATTGTGAGCATTTATATACATCTAAAAATAAAATTAAAAACTGAATGTTTCCTTTAATCTGTGATATGTTTGCTGAATAATTCCTTGAGATATTATAAAAAATTTATAACGCTTATAAAATTATAAAAAAAGTTATAACGTTTCAATTTTTGTAGTGAACAAAAAACTTCAATGTCGGAATATGCTTTGAGTTCTTAGTTTTATTTAAAGACATGCTTAGATTGAGTAAAGAGGTCTTTATATCAATTGCAGTTTCATCATTTCCACTTTAATTTAAAACTGAATTTAAATTAACTGAATGAAAATCGAAATTTGAAGCTTAAAAATATTTTGCTGAAAAACGTATTATGAGACCAAGTTATAAATAAAAATTGATTGGACCCTTTAGTCGACATTAATATTGACGAACCGACTGGTCGCCAAAGGCGGATCGTAAAATATAAAATCTCAAAACTTCCTCCATGATTGGAAAGCTTGTGATAATAAGTTAAAAATTTTATCTCACATTGAGTAAATGGCATAGCTAGCAGTGGTTATCAAAATAATGGAAACACCTGTGAATAAAAGTGACATTTAAGAATGCGCTGCGTAAAAAAAAAATGTCACGAATTACACCGTTTAAACAAACGGTTAAGCTTATTTTAACTAAGTAACGCCGGTGATCTGACAAAAGAGCGGCTCCCCTTTGATCTGAGCATCCCAAGATCGAGTCTTGATTCACTTATGGTTGTTCTCTTCTTTGTTCTTTATCTGTAAGTTGTCTGAAAGAGCCCTCCACCTCCTTCTTTAAAGAGTGGTTGTGCAAGTGATTTTGTATGTTACTATATAAAGCAGGGCCGTGATGGCCTGGCTGGTAGAGCGTTGGGCTCGTACTCCTTAGGTTACGGGTTCGGAGCTCAACGACCAAAAGATTCCCCGACTGTAAGGTGACTGGCGCTCGTTAAATCTGTTTGTGGTCGCAAAGTCCTCCATGTCGAGAGTAATACCGCTGGGAGTACTGGTTCAGAGGTGATTGTTCTCTGTTCCAGGTCTAAATGACGATCTGAGATGAGTTAATGATTATGCATGAATGAAGTCGGCCCCCCTAAAAAGGGTTGTGACGTGTGTGTAGCTAAGTCGTACTCTTGGCCCCAGATGGCGCTACTCCTAAAACAAAGAGACGCATATCCTAGGCTTAAATCATCTGCTGATCGTATCAGCGGGGTCTTGTCCAAGGCAAGTGCCATTAGTCAAACAACAACAGCTATATTAAAGTCATATAAAAACAAGTAATATAAAAAATATTTTTAAATATCAATTCCTACTTATGTTAACAAAGAAAATTTTATTTTAGTTACCTTTTATTAAATAATTACAGTTAATATAAATATGATAGAATCACAATTTTAAGCGGCAAAATGAAAAAGGGACTCCTTGGCAATCTTCTATCCTCCTTTCTATATATGGCGTTGTATTATTATTTTTTTGTTACTATTTATTCGTTTTTTTTCCGTTTTCAATTTATGAAGTTGATGGTGGTCTCAAACACACGGAGAATCTTCGACTAGGGAATTCAAACTCGCAGTCTGAGGGATACGAAGCCAACGCCTTACCCACCAGCCTATCCCGGCCTAACAATTACAATTACTATAAATGATTGATCAAAAAATTATACTAGCATTGAATTTTCAACGCCAATTGAGGATTTAAAGCTTCAATTGTGGCAATGCAAAATGCGTGATTTTTCTTCACCAGTTAGGGTAACGCAATGCAGATTAGAAATTTACTAATTTCTTTTATTCTGTATTATTTTAATTCAAAAGGACTTCAAAATGAATCCAAAAAAATCGAGGAATTAACAATGATTTAATTTTAAATGCATCAAACATTATGAAAATAAACAGATTCGTTTGAAATAATCGGCAGAAAACATGTTAAGCTTCCACGTGTGTATTGTGATCAGTTGTCATTAAAAAAAATGGTTTTTTCTACGTTCGATTTTTAGTTAAAATCATTTGCAGAATCCGTTTTTCTATGCCTTATACAAATTGTAAATGAAATTTGATTTCATTCCATTCGTTAATTTCATGTACAAATTTTTCCAAATAAAAGAACGTAATTTATGGCCACTCTGTGTATTCTGGAATATGACAAGTAGTAATGATTTTTTTAAAATATATATTTTTATTTTCAAGTATACTTAATATAGCGGAGGTATTTGAGACGCCAAAAAATAATAAATTGAATTTTTAAAAATTCGGACTAGAGATTGTGATGAATTTCTACGTTTTAGAACTTTCCGTGTTCGAAAAAATACATTTTTGGAAAATGTCTGTCCATCTGCGACGAAGATAACTCAAAAATGCTATGAACTAGAGAGATGAAATTTGGTATACGTTGATTACACCAAATTTGTAAACCAATATCAAATTTTGAGCAAACTCCTTTAAAAAAACTTTGTCTACCCGGCCTTTCTAATATGAGTGAACATGAAAACAGTCGAATAGAAAAAAATTAGGTACACAGATTCAACATCTATATTATAAACATACATCAGATTTTGATCCAAATCCAAACAAAAGTTGATCGCCTATCGGTCTATACCTTTAGAAACATGTAAATGTGATTATTCAAAAAGCTATGACTCAATTATATCAAATTTAATGTAGGTTTTTATGACTATAAGTGTAGTTTTCTGTCAAAGTTTTACTTGAATCGATTGAGGAAAACTTGTCAGAAATATAAATTAGATTTTCGGATATTATTTACAGAATGCCAGGGATTCATTGCCAAAGCTCTAGGAATCACTCGCCAAACATGCCAGGGATTCATCGCCAAACATCATATTGTTACAAGCGGGCGAGCGGCACGAAAACTCGCCAAAGATGACGACGTTGGCGAGGAGCCTCGCGCCAGCTTGACTGGTTTGGCGAAAGGAATAGTCTAGTAGCCGCTAGATTGTGCGCGTTGTTTTGAGAATTTTCACGAGATTCAGGTGCACGCGCTTTTCGGCTATATAAGGACGAGTAGCCGGCGTGAGTTAGTTAGTTGAGAGTTGGCTCTGAAATAAAAAGCGTCTCGCTGGACTAAAGGATTTGTGAGCTGTGTTTGCGTTTGCTGTTAACGCTGTGTTATTGAGCTCGCTGCGATTTACTGTATCTGTGCTATACGATAGCTGTTTTTCAAACTGTGTTTTATTGTGCGTAAGACTTGAATTTACGCTGTAATTGACTGTTGACTGCTGGATTGTAATTATCTGAAATTTTTACTTTATTAATTATCCTGTAAATAACTGTAAATAGCAGTAAATAAATTTGTTTGTGCTGTCCTCATACAAAGTCCATTCAATCCGATCCCGCTACGCTAAAGTCGTAACAACTGGTGTCAGAAGTGGGATTGAATGGTGAAGACTAGAGCGATGGAGGAAGCAGATAAAGCAAAATTTGAACAGCTTTTTGCTT
This sequence comes from Argiope argentata, assembly GCA_026289955.1. Lineage (NCBI taxonomy): Eukaryota > Metazoa > Arthropoda > Arachnida > Araneae > Araneidae > Argiope > Argiope argentata. The sequence goes on along the minus strand of JAOUZG010043444.1, from coordinate 3,338,078 downwards.
TCATTAAAGAAATGAAAGAAGGGATAGAACGAGGGCAAGAGAAGATGGAGAAGATAGAACAAGGCCAAGAGAATATGGAGAAGAAGATAGAACAAGGCCAAGCTAATATCGTTGAAGCAATCAATTCCAAAATAGATGCTTTAGCGGAAAAGGTTCAAGAGAACGACACAAAGATTCACAATATTCAGCAGAGTTGTGAACAGAATGGGGAAAATCTCCGTAGAGTTGAAGAGAAATTTGATGAAAGATTTAACACCTTTGAGCAAGAAATTGAGAGGAAAGTCGAGGAAAAATTGAAGAGAATGGAAGGTGCACAGATAAAAGCTGAAAACCAATCTCCGAATGTTCGAGAGTCTGAAATAGCTCAACCTGTGCCTGTTATTCCTAAATCAAACATAAAAGTTTCCACGTACGACGGAAAAACATCATGGCAAGTCTACAAGACTCAATTCTCCATCGTCGCAGAAGCCAATGGTTGGGATCCAGTCACGAAGGCTCGTCAACTGGCTGCATCACTACGGGCTGAAGCTGCTGATATTTTAAGAACTGTTCCCGAAGATCAACATCTGGACTTTGATGCTCTTTCAAACGCTCTGGAGTTGCGATTCGGAGAAAAATGCCTCAAGGACTATAGCCGTCTGCAATTAAAGACTCGGCAACAACGATCGAATGAAAGCCTGCAAGAGCTTGCAGCAGATGTAGAGAGGCTCTCCCATCTTGCCTTCTCCGACTGTCCTGCCGAGGTACGGGAAACACTGGCCCTGCAGTATTTCATAGATGGTGTGAGGGATCCAGAGATACAAAAGTCCCTGCGAATGGCTGAATTGAAGGATTTAAAATCAGCTTTGGTTTATTCAATGAAATTTGAAGCCGCTCAGCAAGCTTCACGGAGGGATCGCCATTCAGTTAGAGGTGCTACGGTTCAAGATGCATCGGATCCTTCGCTGCAAAATCTATTTGAAATGATGAAAACAATTTTCCAGTTTATCCGGAAAAGTGGTGAAAGGTCCAACAAACATGGCCAGAGAACTGTGAAATGTTGGAAATGCGGCGAAGAGGGCCATGTTCGAAGGAACTGTTCAGTCCGCTTAGATAAACGGGTTAAAGACTCTTCTAGAAGCAACCAGAAAAACCGTTTGAGAGTTTTACAAATATCTTCAAGAGGCGGTGATGAAAATGGTGTATTTGTTGATGCCTTCGTCAACGGAACTCCCTGCCGAATGATCGTTGACACAGGAGCCAACATGACCATCATGCGTAGAGATGTTGCCGAGCAACTCGGAAGGAAAATTCTCTGGACACCGTCCTGCGTCACCCTCCAAACGGTCACTGGTGATAGAATCCCAATTATTGGAAAAGTGAATACTGAAATTAGATTTGGGAGTGCTACTTATAACCATGTCGTCTACTTAGCGGAAATTACAGATGATTTCCTACTTGGTATGGATTTTCTGAAGAAGTATGATTTTGTAATCGACTTCAAAAATAATTCCCTGCACTCCACATCAGAAGACGTGACACTTTTCCATTCGGGGTCTGTAGGAGGAAGTGCAGATGCCATATCAAGGAAGCCCTGCTCCGAAGGTTGTCGCAACTGCTCCCCTGCGGAAAGGAAAACTGGGGTTGATACACCAACTGTGCGCCGAATCACAAGAGCTATCCTACCTCAATCTGATCCCTGGGGTGATGAGGAGGTTTGCAAGGAACAAAGAAATGATCCTGACATTAAACCGATTGTAGAGTTTATTCAATCAAGCAGTTCAAGACCTGAATTGCAGGACATTTCAAGTCTCAGTACTGGAACTAAACGTTATTGGGCTCTCTGGAACTCACTCGAAATTAGAAATGGCGTCTTGTATAGAAAATGGGAGTCCGAAGATGGGAAGTCATTTAAGTGGCAGCTTGTACTTCCCCGATCAAGGATAAATCAAGTACTGAAGGAGCTACACAGTTGTCCTGCTGGTGGTCACTTCGGAGTCTTGAAGACAACTCGTAAAGCCCGGGAGCGTTTCTATTGGAACAACTTGAAAGAGGATGTTCGAGAATGGTGCAGAACATGTGATGACTGCAACGACCGCAAACGACCGGAAAAACGCAATCGTGATAAGTTACAGCGGTATAATGTAGGCGCACCATTTGAAAGACTCGCCTCTGACATCTTGGGACCTCTCCCTAGGAGAGATAATCGAAACAGAAAAGAACTCCGACTACCCTGTGATCTTCTGTTCGGGTGTCCTCCGGATACGCCTTCTTCGCCTGTGGATTATGTTCAAGACCTCCAGGCCCGTTTAGAAGACGTACACAGGTTTGCCCGAGATCGGATCAACATAGCGACGGAAAAGATGAAGACCAGGTACGACACGAAAGCCACCGGACATGAATTCAAGGAAGGTGACAAGGTATGGTTCTGAAACCCGATTCGACGAAAGGGACTCTCTCCGAAGCTGCAGTATTCCTGGGAAGGCCCTTATACAGTCCTGAAAAGACTGAATGACGTCGTGGTTCGAATAAGGAAGTCACCGAACTCAAAACCAAGAGTAGTACATTACGACCGGCTAGCCCCTTATTATGGTGACTTGTCAAATACTTAGTTGAAAACATGGTTTCCTCATTTATGTAAATATGACCTGTATATTTGTAAATAGTGTTCTTTATGTTAATTCTTTTTCAATGATTTTGTCTGTAATTTTGTGTGTATGGTATTGTTACTTTTGAGTGTCTTCTGCTCGGGGTCTGTACTGCCCGGGACGTGCAGTCCTTGAGGAGGGGACAATGTTACAAGCGGGCGAGCGGCACGAAAACTCGTCAAAGATGACGACGTTGGCGAGGAGCCTCGCGCCAGCTTGACTGGTTTGGCGAAAGGAATAGTCTAGTAGCCGCTAGATTGTGCGTGTTGTTTTGAGAATTTTCACGAGACTCAGGTGCACGCGCTTTTCGGCTATATAAGGACGAGTAGCCGGCGTGAGTTAGTTAGTTGAGAGTTTGCTCTGAAATAAAAAGCGTCTCGCTGGACTAAAGGATTTGTGAGCTGTGTTTGCGTTTGCTGTTAACGCTGTGTTATTGAGCTCGCTGCGATTTACTGTATCTGTGCTATACGATAGCTGTTTTTCAAACTGTGTTTTATTGTGCGTAAGACTTGAATTTACGCTGTAATTGACTGTTGACTGCTGGATTGTATTTATCTGAATTTTTTACTTTATTAATTATCCTGTAAATAACTGTAAATAGCAGTAAATAAATTTGTTTGTGCTGTCCTCATACAAAGTCCATTCAATCCGAACCCGCTAAGCATAAAAACGTAACAATATGATAGATTCAGTTAGGTTAATATTTCGTTATTATCGTACGCCCATGTCATAAGTCATTCTCTAGCATGACAATTTTATTAGAGGGTATGTCAGAAAGTTTCGGGGAGATTTTCATTAAGACACGAGGAAAGTTATTATAGAGAGAAAAAACGGAAAAATAGCGAGGAAAATAGTAAAAAATAAAATATTAAAACGACACTTCTCTTACTTTCCCGCCAGAAATCTTCATTTCCCCATCGCCAAATGACTAAGCCTTCAGTTTGTTATTTGGCCACACTAATGAAGTCAGGCTTAACATGCTTCTGACAGATTATGTTTATTTTCTTAGTGTTTGATGCATTTAAAATTAAACATTGTTAATTAATCGATTTTTTTTGGATTCATTTTGATTTCCTTTTTAATTAAAATAAAACAGAATAATTGAATTTAAAATTTTAAAATCTGTATTGGGATATCCCAACGGGCATAGAAAATTCACTCAATTGTGTTGCCCCAATTGACGTTGAAATTCCAAGCATGCGCAGTGTGCTGTAATTCTTGAAAGCTGTGTTTTCATTTTAATTAAAATTAAAAAAATATGTATTTAATACTACTGTAGCTATCTCAATCTCGATCGATAAATAAAATAGTCTTGACTTGATTTTAAAGAAATACGGACTGGATTTGCAGTTCTGCTTTATTTCAGGGAAGAGCTGTAAATAAATCATTTTTAGCTTAGTTGTGTGCTTTTCCATGCGTACGTATAAATAAAAGACAGATGTAACGGGAAAAAATTACTTTTATATTAATTACTAAAACTTAGGATGATTCTGACCGGCGACATGCTGAAAGTTTTTCTAATCATTTTTCATGTTTTGACTACTAGATTAATTGAACGTAAAGTTTTAATGTCGATTCTTATACGAAGAGCATTTGTGGATATTGTAGCTTACGGCCTTATTTGAAGCTAATTCTCTTCATTTCAGACTAGAATCCATGTGTATGCAGCCCATACTCCAGCTGGTACCTCACTCAAAAGCATCGTTCATTACGCCCAGGTAGTCGCCTTCTCCTTCTCTATATGCATTATTAATTAAAAATTTCAAATTTAATTGCAGTTATTATATATTCATGTTACATTTTATGACTTTTTTAAATCCTTTTAGCTATACTTGTCTGGAAAATTTGCGAAATATGACTACGGGAAAAAGGGCAATTTGGCCCGTTATGGGCAGGTACGTTGTTTTCATTTTTTAATTTAGTAGCTAAAATATTGAAATTATAAAATTTTTGAAAAAAAAATTGAGGCTCTAACATGAAGCAAATATTACTTATGTCACCCAATTAATCCTCTCAATGCCAGCCGGGCGGTTTCGGGCGACTGCTTGCGTTTTAATGTAAATGAGCCTTTTAATCAGTCAGCCAATTTATAAGCCAATTTGGAGTCAAAGATCTATGCCAACATACTCACAAGCACGCATGCATTGAAGGAGGGAATTCCACACTGCAAAAACGAAATTCAACCACATTTATGCAAAAAGTCATGAAGATTTTGATAAAATAGTACCTAGTGCCAGCAAAACCGAGAAAGTCATTTTCCTTATGTGTTATTTCATATGTAACCTTACCCTGCGTATTTTATATTTCAATTAAATTTTCAAGATAAAATTGAAATCTGCTATGCACATTTCAATGTTCATGTCAGAACATCATTTCTTGAATGACCAAGCACCACGTGCTGTGTGCGAGTTAAATTATATTTTTTATTCATTTTAATGGTTTTGTTGAATGAGTCACTTTAGTATTGCAAATGATCCAAAAAACTCTGTCTCGTATCCATTGTTTGAAAAAAATATCCAATTTCCTATTTCTTTCATTTCATATAATCGCGTGCTCGAAATAACACTTTTCTGGGTTTTATTTGCCGTAGTCATTCACTTATTTTTTTTAATCAGAGTTTTTATAAATGGTATGGCAACGCTTTATTAAAAGCTGATTTTTTGAGATGCTCATACAAATAATGGAATTTCCATTTTTCGCCTACAAATTTTTGCAGAAGCCACAAACCTTATTACCAAAATAACATCAAGTTCTGACATGACAATAAAAATATAAAAATTTGAGGAAAAAATTTAATTCAAATATTGCGTTAGCACATTTTTCTATAGCGTAACTGTCCATGTTCACTAACCCTAAGCTATTAACTATCAAATGTTTTAAATAAGGTTGTTAACACTTTACTGCGCGAATGGTGGCAAATTAAAAACCAGTGTTAATTTTGGGACGCCCTTTATCTTAATTTTCAAGCTTCAGCGGATACTCAAAACTCCGTTATTTGTTCCCTCTAATATTGATTCGCGGAAAATGCAAATGAACTCCTGAAATTTGCTATGAGTAATTAAGTTTTACAGGATTGAAAAATCGAAGTTCCTCAATTGATTCCAAGAGCTCTAACTTAATTGAAATAATCAGTTAGAAGGATTCAGGCTGAAAGTTCCTTTTTTTAGAAATCCAAATTAAACACACTTCAGTCTTTATTTAATCAAGCTGGAAGTTCTAAGGATTCAATAAGTTCGAATCTGTAGAATAAAAACCAGCCATTCTGTCGCTGTTTGCAGTTTTGGGAATAAGAGGGATTGTTTTAATCAACATTCTCTCTCAAATGGAGAAATCAACTTCTTGAAAGGCGTTTCTCAATCGTCACTTGTGAATAAACAAGAGAAAGCAAGAATTTAAAAAGTTATTTCGGTATTTGAGTTCATTACTTAAATTTATGGATGTCATCAACATTTGAAGTTATGATATGAACTGCTCTTAATTATGAATTTAAAAAAATTAATATTGATTATTTTCCCCCACTTTAGACCCTTACAAGTTTATAATTTTAATTTTATGAAAAATATTCATCATTTTTAAATTACTAGACTTTTAAAAAATGTTTTTATCATCTGATCACAGTATGATTAAGCATAGAAAATTTTGTTTCAATTGATATCTTGAGTTGAGTTTATTTCAATTCCTACTATTAGCTCACATTCTCACTATATATATATATATATATATATCTTGTTCAAATTTTCAATCGTTAATAAAAATATTTTTTATTCATCCACTCAGGTTCAAGTAATTATTTAAAACTTGGAATAGATGACATTTGACGTTAATACAGTTTTTTCACATATTGATTCATTAATTTTTTTATTAATTAATTAAAAACTAACTTTCTCGACTTTATGGTAGTTTTTTAAATGTCTAATACTGGAAAATTCTCCAACATTCATTATCCATTTTGTCGCCAAGTCGCCAGATTCGTCGCCATACCCTGACATCACTAAAAAAAGCTCCCGGTCAGCACACAACAGTGCCGATCTTAAAACAGTCTTTCTTACATTGTCACTGTTCATGCTGGGAAGAAAATTTACAGGTTTGTGACAATATAGTAAATTGAAACCAAAACGTTAAAACATAACATTTTGTTAAATACAATATATTTGGCAAAAAAAAAAAAACTTTTTATGCTCTCGTAATATTACACCTTTTACAGCAGCTATGTCGGAATGTCCGATATAGCGGACACGGTGTAACATTTTTAATTTTTTATCCACAGACTTGAAATTTGGTTTATAAGATACTCTATTCAGTCACAATAACATGCCAAATATTAAAAAAATTAAATTTTGTTTAAATATTTCAAATTCCGATTGAAGGTGGCTAACTAAAATCGCTACTAATTAAAACTTTTTTCTTTCCAGGAAACCCCTCCTGAATTTGATTTGTCCCGAATAACTGCTCCGGTCGCCGTCAGTTGGGCGCGGCGTGACAATTTGGCCGATCCTAGGGACGTCAGGCTCTTACTGAAGAAGCTGAAGTCTTTGGTCGATGTGTACAAAGTCCCTTGCAAACCGTTCAATCACATCGACTTCACGCTGGCTATTCACGCAAAACATCTGTTGTACGACAAAGTTTTGGAATGGTTAAGCAAATTTTCATCCTGAAAGGGGAAAAAATTGGGATTTTGTTGGCAAGAACTAGCTTTCGGTAAAAATATAAAGCTATGCTACACATTTAACTTACTGTAAGTGACACACATTTAATTTACTGTTAAATGGCTCAGACTCAGCTTGTTGTAAGTGGCACAGATTTAACTTACTGTAAGTGGTACGTGTTTAATTTACTGTTAAGTGGCACAGACTTAACTTATTGTAAGTGACACAGATTTCACTTTCTGCAAATGGCACACTTATTGTAAGTGACACAGACTTAGCTCACTGTAAGTGACACAGATTTCACTTTCTGCAAATGGCACATTTACTGTAAGTGACACAGACTTAGCTCACTGTAAGTGGCACAGATTTAACTTACTGTAAGTGGCACAGGTTTAATTTACTGTAAGTTGAACATGCTTAATTTTCTGTTGAGTGGCACAGATTTAACTTACTGTAAGTGGCACAGGTTTAATTTATTGTAAGTTGAACTTGTTTAATTTTCTGTCGAGTGGCACATATTTCACTTACTGTAAATGGCATAACGTATTGCAAGTACACAGACTTAGCTTACTGTAAGTGACACAGATTTAACTTACTTTAAATGGCACTTGAAAGATATTTTCTGATTTAGCACAAATACAATACAGTAATTTGCATTAATTTTGTAGGTATGTAAATACAAATACATAATTCTCATAACATCCATTGTATAATATAATTGACTGGACGTTATATACTTTAATCATTGACAGTCTGTTTCAAAAATGTACAAAATTTTAAGAACAGCAATATCTAGATAAGTTCTTTATATATACATTTCTTTCAAACGGCATATATACTTAGAAATTTCAACTTGAGCTTCAATACAAGACAATGAAATGCTAAAATTTTACAAAAACAATAGGATTCAGTTTTTTAAAAAAATTTCTTCAAAACTATATGTGTTATGAGAAAGTAATCTATTGTAAATTATGATTTTATACCTTATGTAAATTTCATATTAAAACATAAATAAGGGTTAATAGTTCCATTTTGTAGAGATATATTCAGGATGCTTAGTCAGAATTTATAGAAAATGACTGAAAGTAATAAATAACCAAAATATATTTTGAGAAATAAATAATACATGATATTGATCAAAGAGAGCATAAGATAAAATTGCATTATTATATATCCAGGGTAAATTAAAGATATCAGACTACCATTATTTGTAAAATTAAAAAAATAGCCATGCTGTTCTGAAGATTTAGGATGTGATGTCTAAATCTACGGTTTGTATAGAGTAAATGATTACTCTTAGTGTTTATAGAAATTTTAATGATCTGTTCGGTAAAAAATGTAAAGCTGTTTTCAACTATAAAAATTTTATTACTTTCGATAAAAGATTCTAATTTATATCTTCAAGATTATTTCAATTACGCTATATCTTTTTGTGATTGAAAAATTTTGATGAACAATCCTTTCATTTGAAATTCTCATTTGAAGCTCAAATCATATAAGAATTGACCATAATAAGTTTGAGTGTTATCGGTCAAAAAGAGAGATGGTCAATTTTGACATCATTATATAACCTCTTACCTGAAATATCATTGAACTATTTCCTACCATTATGGGTTGCATGTATGTAGAAATCGGACTATTGAGTTCAATTAACTGCTGTTAAATTGCTGAACCTAAGAATATCTGAATATAACTTTAAAAAAATGTTATTATACATTCAGTTAGGAACGAAGAGGTTGAAGAAATAGATGTTTGACTGTCATATGATATCCTATTATTGCTATCGCTAATACTTGCATGATCTACTAGTAGTTTGATAATATGATTTACTCCTTATATGATATGATATACTAGCAGTGCCCTCACCATATTGCCCGTGGAAGCATCCAAGAAGAAAAATTAATAATTGTCTAACGTAGTAAAATTCCTCCCCTTTCGGCTTTTAGTTTGATAAAAATGACGTTTTATGCTAATTGATGTATTAAGTTACCGTTATATTCAAAGAAATAATGTTTCTCAAAATAATCCACATGATTTTTTAAATGCTTGAAATAAACAAAAAGTTGTCATATTATTCTTATATATAAATATTGTTTAGAAAACTTAATATATATTATAAGATCATCATCTTGTAAATTTTGTTCTATTCAACATATTTTATCTGTTAATACGGTAAAATGATATGTGAACAGCTTCATTTCCATGTATATATTGTATATTATTAGACACAAAAAGCTGATGTAATATATTATTTAAAAATATAGTATATTTTTAATTTTTCTTCTTCATATTTTTACTATGAATCTCAATTCGTGTATATTTTGCAGTTAATAACTTTACATCAAACCTTTTTGTACATATTTTGCACATATTAACTTTAACTCAAACAATAATGTATTTATTCTTCATTTGTTTATCACCATCACTCATCACCATCTTTTACTAATCTTTTATATTTATATCATTTTTCTTTAATTCATGTACAGAGCATATTTTTTTCAAAAATCTTAAATATCGTTTTAATAAAATATTTTGATTTAAAAAGCTGAAGTGTTTATAAATTTTGCATCTTTATAAGCATCTTGAAACACAATATTTATCATATTTTTGTATAAATGATCCTTTTTTTACTTGTATTTATTTATAAATTATGTAAATAAATTTGTATTTTATGGTAAAACTTGTAAAGATTTTATTGAGTCAGATATTCAAATGTACAACATTATCCATTGGCAGTATCCTGGCACAGGGGTAGCGCGTCTTCTTCGTGATCTGGGTGTCCCGGGTTCGAATCCCGCTTAGGGCATGGTTGTTCTTCTGTAAGGAGAGCTAATGTTCCCCCACCTCCCTTCTTAAAAAAAGCTGTACAAGCTAATGTGATACGTGTATGTCATTTTCATATGAGCATGGTCAGATTTCTGCCCTCGGGTGCTTAGAGTAATGACCGTCAGAAGCTACTGCACCCCTTATTATGTTGTAAAGAGGATACGTCATCATCACAATATCTTTTTTTTCCTCAGTTACATTATATTTTAGAATATCAATTATAATCAACATTCAAAAATTTTCACATTTTTCCTAAAAATGAATTTTTTTATTAAATTATTATTTTTTATTTAAATTCTACTGCACCCCTCCTCACATTATAAAGCGGATACGTCATCATCACAATATCAATTTTTTCCTCTATGACATAATATTCTAGAATATCTTTCAATTATAATCAATATTCAAAAAATTTCACATTTTTCCTAAAAATGATTTTTTTATTAAATTATTATTTTTTATTTAAATTCTACTGCACCCCTCCTCACGTTATAAAGCGGATACGTCATCATCGCAATATCAATTTTTCCTCTATGACATAATATTCTAGAATATCTTTCAATTATAATCAATATTCAAAAAATTTCACATTTTTCCTAAAAAAGAATTTTTTATTAATATAGAATTATATTTGTAATTCGATAAAGGCACTTAAAATATATAAAAAAAATTTCTGTTAATATACAAGTTTTAAAATTCACTTGTTCGAAAATATTTTCGAAGCACAATGTGAAAGTTAGATTGATCGATATTTTCACTTGAATAAAAAAACACTTCACATTTTCCAAATATATGATTGAATTTAACTGTTTTGGACCTAATGATATGCACTGTTGACACAGCGGACGTTGAATTTTAACCAGGAAAGGATTACGCATCCGATGAAAAAACAAAATGTTGTATTTATACAAAGATAGATCTGATGTGAATAGTGGAAATCAAGGTTGAATATGAGATAATCAAATTTATCAAGGAGATAATGATCCTCACTGATATAAAAATCCTCGAAACGAGATGTGTTGTATTTGCCTTTTTTACGCAATAGTGAAACGATGTTGAGCTGCCTTTTGCTCGCTTTCGCTCTACTCTCAAGTGTGAATGGAGAGTGGCCAGATTACGATTTCGAAGATGACTTCGAGATAGCGTTTGATCCGGATATTTTGAACAACGTGGTACGTAATACATTGAATTGATATTATAAATTTAAAATGGTTTTATTGAAATAATATTATTTAATATGTTGGCATGCCGCCGTCTTGGCACAGATTTTATGCATCTTCCCCATCATAAAGGCGTCCTGGATTCGAACCCCGGTTTGGTCATTGTGTTAGTTTATCTGCGAGATGCGTGAATGTGCCCTCCCCCCTTCAAAAGGGACTTATCTAGCTAAGACGTACTCTTGGCCCTAGTTGGCGCTTCTTCAAAAACAAGAGACACAACCTCAGCTTAAAATCGCTGACTACCTCAGCGATCTTGTTCATGACAAATGCCATTAGAAGCAGCACCATTATATTGGCATGGTAGACTCGAAACTTGACCTGCGTCCTGACACAGAGGTAGCACGTCTTCCTCGGGAACTAGGCTCCCCGTGTTCGAGTCCCGGTTCAGGCATGGTTGTTCTTCTGTGTATTATATGTGATGTGTGTCAAATTCTCACAGATAGGGAGTATTCTCCCCCCCCCCCTTGCAACAGGGACTTATCTAGTTAAGACGTACTCTTGGCCTTAGTTGGCGCTAATTAAAACATGCGACACACCCTCGGCTTAAAATCACTGACTGTATCAGTGAACTTGTACATGGCAAGTGCTATTAGAAGCAACAACAATATATTGGCATAATATGCTCCAAAATTGGCCGGCGTCCTGGCACAGAAGTAGCGCGTCTTCCTCGCTATCTGAGAGTCCCTTGCTCGAGTCCCGGATTCAGGGATGGTTGTTCATCTGTGTACTATATGTGAGATGTGTGAATGTGTACTCCTGTAAAAAGGGGCTGAGTGATGAGTGTGTTTCTCAGTTGCACTCTTGGCCCCAGTTGGCGCTACTTCTAAAATAAGAAACGCTCATTCGGCTTAAAATCGCTAACGGCCATCAGCGAGCTTGTCCATGGCAAGTGCCATTAGTAATAACAACAACAACTCGAAACATCGCTGTTTTTTCCTAATAAATGTTCTTGTGCATTATTTATCGTATTCTGTTGGTAAATAATAGTTATGGGAGAATCTATTGCGCACGATTTTTTGGTGAATGTTTGGCGATTATTTTATTGAATTCGATTAATACAGAAGTATCAGAAAACTGTTAAAGTATTCTGTACGCAATTTTTTTCAATTGTTTGCAACCAAAATTTGAAATAACATCAAAAATGTAATTTCAAAATCACATATCAAATTTCATACATTTAAGTCTATTTTCAGTTGGCGCATTTACGCCCTTTCGGAATTACAAACAAACAAGACATCAATAGTTCATAAAATAAGGTTTGAGAATTGATAAATATCTACATTTAATATTCTAAAATTGCTAATAGAATTTCATTTACCAAAGCTGCTGAGGATTTGAATTGTCGTCATTATATGAATACAAAAGCACGAACAATGAACAATCAAACCTATCCCAAATTTGGTATATATTAATGCATTGGTATAATTTTAGATGCTAGATCTGTGTATTAAATTTGATCATCTAGCTTTTTTTTTTTTGCTTCATAATAATGGACTTCCTTGGAAAGTATTTTATTCAAAATTTTATAGAAATCTGCAAATTTGATTGCTAGACCTTATACCAGATTTTCATCTATCTAACCGAAAGTATTTTTGAGTTATCGCGTTCTCAAACAATTAGATATAATTCAAAAAATGTGTTTTTCGGATTCAAAAAAAGTTTGAAAATCTCGAATTTATTTTTTTAACGATTACAATATTTTCTTTTTTTTATATTTCATGCAAGAGAAATTAAAAATACAACAACGTGCATTGGAAATAAATCAAGAAAAATATAAAAGCTTTCAAATTGATCTAATTATTTGTCCGTTAATATTACAGAAGAAAAGTGCCTTATTTTATACATTACACTATTTATAAATTATAGCAACGTGTATTATCAGAAAATTATTCAAAATATGCTATAATTATCAATGAATCTCAATACTATAGCCTTTAAGAAAAGCAATATCAACTTTGAAATCGGCAATGAAAATATTCAAAAAAGTTTCGAAAAATTTTCTAAGCATTCATTTATGTAGAGAATCACGTTGAACACTTGTAATTATGGTGAATTTAAATTTCGATTTAATTTTTTAATTTCCTATTGATAGCAAGATTGCAACTTCTTTTAATAGCCTGCAAAGACAGGATAATCTTTTTTATTCATATATATTCATTCTTACCCTATAATCACTTTTATTCATAATTCTATTTGAAAGTTCTTATTTTTAAACAATTTTATTATAGATTTTTTTCAAATATTTTAAATCATCAAACATAATCTGTCTCCGAATCTAGACTATTATAAAGAAGACTATTATAAATTATTTAAAAAAATTCTAGATATTGTACTAGTACTATTGATAAACTATTTCAAAAATTCTAGATATAGATTTTATAATTAATTTAAAAATTCTACAAATGCGATTCAAACTTTTTAACTTATCATTTTTTTAACAACAGATTATTTTTAAGTTACACTTTTTTTCATTTCATAGTTTTTTGGGGATTGTTTTTTCTTCTTCTTTTTTTCCTTTTAAGAAAGATCAGTCTTACATTAATTCACTATTTTTAATGCTCCTTAACTTAAATTATTTTTTAAATTGCTGAAATCTTGATAATTTTATTTCATTTTCTTAGATAATGCTTTAACTCATAAATATATATTTTTTATCATGTCAGAACATGATATTGTTTTAGGAATGTGGTTTCGTGGCATCAACAAAAACGCGTTGGCAAAAAAATAAAAATAAAACCGTAGTCGAAAAATAAAAAAAATTATTATCTGCACGAGCATCTCAAAAAATCTTTAATAACGCGTTGTCATCACATTTACAAAAGCTCTGGTTAAAAAAAATGTTATTATGATTACAGAAAATAAAAACTGGAAAAATGTTATTTTGAGCACGTAATCATATGAAATGAAATAAGCAAGAAATGTGATATTTTTCTTAAACAATCAATGCGAGACAAAGATTTTTTGTGATCGTTTGCAATGCTAAAGTGACTCATTCAATGAAACGATTAAAATGAATAAAAATATAATTTAACTCGCACGAGCACGTGGTGCTTGGCCGTTCAAGAAATGATGTTCCGACATAATGCATTGAAATATGCATAGCAGATTTCATTTTAACCTTTTATTATTATTTAACTTTTTTTTTTTGCGGATTTATACTAAATGCCTTATTATAACTTGTCATTTTGTCCTTAGGAATTCGCTATTTCGAAAATATTTCAGTTGAGAAATATTTTTAGTGATATCCTATATATTTTTAGTAATTATTTAAAATTTCTTCGTTGATTAAACTATTGATTGAAACAGAATCTTTTTTCGCATAATTCTTACATTTTAAAACTATTAATTTTGAAATAATTTTATAACCAATCTTCAAATGAAAATCGAATAGGATTCAAAAATATTTGCGGAACAAATGGATAAATTGGGGAAAAAGTAGAATCAAGTGCCTTTTTTAACTAAAGAAATGAAAAAAAAATTGAATTAAATGCAAATCTAAATTTTATTTAACCTTTTTAGAATCATTTTATAACCATTATTTTTAGAAATTTCGCATGAAAACATTAAATTTGTTTTGTTTTTGGACTGATAACGTTTTAATGGTTTTATGTTTACAGTTCGAAATAAATAAATTAGACATTTTTACTTTTATTTAAAATTTTAATTTTTTTTCAAACAATTTCAGTTGATGCTTAATGTCGATTTATATCTACTTCAATTTTCAATTTGGCAATATTTTATTAACAATTTTTTTCTTCGTGAGTTTATTTCAAAGCCAGTTTTATCCAAACAACCGAAGTGTGGTCTCTTTAAAATATGTTACATATATGTGCAAACATAGAAAGAATTACATTTATTTTAAATGCTAAATATTATATGCAGATTTTATGATATTTATTTACATTTTGAAAAATTGCCACTCCGTTTATAAACAAACATTGCAAAGATAAGAATTCCTGGAAAACTGAAAACAGTAAGTGTTATCAAGAAACGATGTGAAACTGAAATAAATTCTTATCCATCTTCTGATTGTGTGTCATACCAAAACAAAGGCACAAATTATCAGCGTTGATCAGATGTTTTTGATCGATTCTGTGTCAAATACGAAAACACTTTTTAGTTTGTTTTCATTTTTGTTATAGAATGATGATCATGATAAGATATACGAAAACGCATAACAAACTGTAATGACCTTTTTCTATCAACAAATAGATAATTCTCAAATGTTATCATCATTTGATTATGTTTTGAAATTGCGATATTAAACCCTAATAGCCAACAATTTGACTTCTAAGCGAGCCAATTAAATTAAACAGAATTTATTAAATTAAATTTATGAAATAATCTAACAGTTTAGCAATAATGATTGTTCCTTGATCTGTAAAGAGTTTGTAACAATCCTGGTAGGGACATTGAATGCTCCTTAAATTTTTAAATATTATTTATAGTTTAAATATTAATATAGAATATTAATGACGATTGCTTTAAATATTGTTTTCTGCTTTGATTTTTAAAAATTACCCTATTTCCATTAGCTGTCCATTATTTTCCTCATATTAAAATATTTATTGCATCTCTATGTATATTAATATCTTTGTTTTCATAAATTTAATGCATCTTTAAATGCAAACGATTTTGTAAAACTAAAGAATCTTTGAGTTAATTGTTTATTTGTTCTTGTTAAATTTAATTCAGCATAAGGCTCAGACGATTTTCATAAATAATAATACTCTTCTATAAATTATTTTTGTTACAGTCAAATTTTGTGCATGTGTATGTAAGTGTATTTTTACAGGTCATCAATTTTTGTAATTAGTTTATACTTATTGTTTACATTTAGAGTCAGCTTTTCCGTCAAGTAGTCATTTTTAATATATTTATTAATTTACAAATTTTTCTCTGAAATTTTAAATGAAAGTGAATTTCAATTTTATTAAAAATATGCAAATATAAGGTGATCAAAGGTTAAAATTGTTTGCATAGTAAAAAAAAATGTTTATCAAGTCTTAGCTATTTTTTTACTATTGTCACTATTAAAATTACAATTAAAATTCTAAAAATTCAATGAAATGCTTACCAAGAAATGCTTTTACAATTTTATGAAGAGGCTTAGTGAAAAAAGAATACGGCTAACTCTCATACAAAGGAATACATATATTACGTGAAAGTAATGTTCGATTTATTAGAAAAAATGCAATATATAAATTTTTGTGTCTAAATAATATTTTAAAACGAAATCTTTTAATCTTATATTTCCTTCTATCCACACTTGAAGAATAACTAATTCATTGAGTTACTACCCGATAAAAACTTAACTTCAATGTTTTAAGTAACATCGTCTCTTAGTAGTGTTTTTAAACTTCAGATTTCGACATCTTTATAACCCCTACTATTGTAAAAGCATTGTGCCGTACTGATCATTGTACTATGTATCGCCCAAATTTTCTGTCAATTCTCTTGAAATTAGAACTAATTGAAATGGAAGTGAAAAAAATTTCAATTATTAAAACATTTTTCTGAAACCACGCAGGAATTATTTTTAATATGAGCACAAAAAACAGAATCGTCCGGAATCAAAGTTTTATATGTATTTTAAAATATTTTTTTTAATAATTTATGCAAAAACTTCCACCAATTTATAGCTTAAAATTAGCCAGTAAAAATTTCTCGTGTTCTTCATAAAATTGAATTTTTAGTTTTATTTCCAAAATGATTTAAATGGCATAAATGATAACATTTTAATTTGTTTCAGTCAATAATGTTCTTTTGAAAAATTATAGTCTTCATTTTATACACTCCTTTGATTCTAACGAATCATATTCAGTGAAATAATCACTTTCCAACTTTTAAACAAAATGTAAAAAAAAGTTTTTTTTTTATCTTCTGACACCAAATATGATCGACATATGAAGTGTTGGTTATCAATATTTTTAAAAAATCAACAGTTTAATATTTTTAAGATAATCAGTCTTTTAAAAGAGACAGAGTGTTTTTTTTATTTATAAGCTAGGGTTTCAATAATAGTTTACTATATCTGAATTCATAGAACAAAGAGTATGTATAAAAATAAACAATATAATAATAAATTAATAATATATATATATATATATATATTATTAATTTATATATATATTATAAGTTTACAGAAAACCTTTACTTATATTCTTCTTTCAAGAAAATATAATATTTCACCTTAGTTTTATTTCTAACAAACAAATTTTCATACTAAAATCTTAAGTTCTAGCATAGAGATCATTCTTATCACTTATTATCGAATGGTAAGAGTCAGACATAAACAAACCAACGTACAAATTTCAGACTGTTTCATGGAACGTTTTTACATCTGCATTGAATTCAACATTTCGAATATAGTTAGCAAATTAGTACAAGAAATGTTAGTGAGAGAGTTCACCGTGTCATCAAAAAGTCTGCTTTCTCAGAGGAAAAGAGATATAAAAGAAATGAATGAACAGATTTCAATCAGGAAGTTTAATCGGACTCAAAAATAGACATAACCGCTGCCAAATGGTTAAGGATGGACTTGATGTTCATATATTTCAAAACAATTATTTATAAAAATAAATTTTCCATTCCAAGAATTACTTCCTAATGATATTATTCCCATTTTCTATAATACCCTCCCCCTTAATTCCAATATCATTTTTTAATTTTGTTTTAATATACTGTCAATAACAATTTTGAAAGTTATAATGGAATTCAAATTCATCAATTAGAATATTCAAATACGCGCTTTTGCATTTTTTGTGGAAAGATTTTCTCATCTGCTTTTATTTCACAATACGTGCCTTTTTTTATTTGCAGTAAAATAATTAAATTGAATTAATGTTTTTTCTATCATAATCTACTATATAAATAAAAACGAATCGACAAATGTATTTCTAAGCTCAAAATTCGAGAATGGTTCACCAATTCGGCTAATTTCTTATAAATATTTTCGTTTGGAAATTTCTTATAGAGAGAAAAAAACCGGAAAAATTGCCAGGAAAATAGTAAAAACGAATACTCTTCTTACTTTCCTGCAAAAAATCTTAATTTCTCCACAACCAAATGAGTAAGACCAGTTTGTTTTTTTCCTACACTAATGAGGTTAGGCTTTATACGTTTTCGACCGATTATTTCAAACATTTTTGTCTATTTCGTCAGTTTTTGATGCATTTAAAATTAAACATTGTTAATTCTTCTACCTTTTAGATTGCTTCTGAAGTATTTTTGAATTAAAATAAAACAAGAAATTAAAAATTTCTAATCTGTATTGCGTTACCCCAACTGGGGTAGAAAATTCACTCATGTGCAGTCTGTTGTAATTGTTGACAACCATGATTTCATTTTAAAGAAAAGTTTAAAAAATATGCGTTTAACACTATTGTATCTATCTCAATCTCTATTGATAAATAAGACATGAGGTGGAAATAATATTGCCGATCGGCTTGCTGTAGAAGATACTTACCTTGCTACAGTTTCTTCCAGTGATCTAAGAGTTTTAGAGGTTTAATCTCTGTTTTTGGCTAAGATGAATAAGGCTTGGCGGATTCCACCTAAACGTGACTGGTCAGTCGCCGAGTGTCCTGACCTCTCCCTGTACAGCATTTATTTGGGACTTGCCCAGACTGCCTGATCTAGACTAAGTACTGGCCATATTATTAGTCTGGCCTTTAACTGAAAAAAGGAAAGTTGTGTACATTGCCATTGTTCGGCTATCGCTACCTCTTCTTACATCATCGATTGGATTGGTACCTCCGTAAAGCAACTGATGGGCAAGAATGGGAGTGTTTTTTTCTCTTTCAGTGCGACATGGTCTCCAGGACTTGGTTTAGAATGCCAAGGCCAAGGGGATTAGCAATAACAACAGACTTGACTTGAATTTAAAGAAATACCGGCTTGATTAGCGGTTTTCCGTTATTTCAGGCACGCACTGTAAATAAATTGTGTTGCTGATGTTATGTTGTTACTTATGGCACTTGCCATGGACCAGCCCCCGCTGATACAGCAGCAGATTTAAGCCGAAAGGACCGTCCCTTGTTTTTGAAGTAGCGCCAAATAGGGCCAAGAGTCTGACTTAGCTACACACTCACCACATTTGCTTGCATAGCCACTTTTTACAGAGGGGTACAGTCAAACATCTCACAGATAGCACACAGAAGAACAGCCATGCCCGAACCGGGACTCCCAGAACACGAGGAAGACGCACTTTCACTGGGCCAGAAATAAATTGTTTTTAGGCTAGCTGTGTGCTTTTCAATGCGTACGAAGTCTCGGGTAAAAGCTAGTTAATAATAAGAATTTTAAAACCTACATTTCATATTAACCCTTGCATTCCATATTATCCTTGCATTTCCACTCCTAAAATAGCCAATAATCTTCGGGGGGAAAGCGGGACGAAAGAAGCAACTAGTGCTGAAAATTACTGTTTTATAAAAACTTCAGTTTGCAGTAAGAGATCACTTCTTTGTTGAATATTAAATCGGTATCTAAGGCTTTCTACTGAGACTGAGTATTATACAAAATCATCAAAACGATTAAACTTTTACTGTGATCTTCGTCAACGTGTTGCCAATATGAAGGAGTTAAAATAAATGTTTACGTTAAAGTTTATTTTTATTTTTGGCTTAATAAATGTTTAATAAATATATTTAAAATAATTTTAAAAAATTTATTTAAAAAAAGAAACAATTTATATGTTAAATTTGGCAGCATCAAAACATATATATATTTTTTAAATTTTAAATTAATATAAACATTAATTTTATCCTGTGAAGTTTTACAAAGTTTATCGTTGAAAAATGAAAAATTTCTCTTAACTTTTGTTTGATTAAAACCCTAATTAAAATTTCGAAAAAATCGT
This sequence comes from Argiope argentata, assembly GCA_026289955.1. Classification (NCBI taxonomy): domain Eukaryota; kingdom Metazoa; phylum Arthropoda; class Arachnida; order Araneae; family Araneidae; genus Argiope; species Argiope argentata. The sequence continues at coordinate 3,317,896 of JAOUZG010043444.1, read as the reverse complement.
TCCTACGTGCTTTTTTCCTTCCTCCAAAGTATATATGAATCGAGTTTGGTAGGTATAGGTCTTACCAGTAGAGCACACTTACATATATTGATTCACCTTTAAGGTGAGCCTACACTCGGTCAGTTATTAGACGCCCGTAAGCAGCGTGTGTGTAGAAAGGCTGAAGAGTACTGTTCGATCCATAACAGGTACTTGTCATGTGACTACAACTTGCTGCTTTAATGTAATTTTTTTTTCTTGCGCATGTGTTTGTAAAATTTGCGGTTTCTTTCTTTCTCTTTTTTCTTTTCTTTTCCTTTTTTATTTTATTTTCATCATGTCAGAACATGATATTATTTTGGGAATGAGGTTTTCTGGCGTCAACGAGAATCCGTAGGCGAAAAATAAACATTTTAATCCGTTGGCGAAAAATTGAAATTTTATTATCTGCCCGAGCATCCCAAAAAATCAGCTTTTGATAACGTGATGCCATCACATCTACAGGAGCTCTGATTTAAAAAAAAGTTAATTTATACAACAAATAAAACATAGAAAATGTCATTTTGAGCGCGTGATTATACGAAATGAAATAAATAGGAAATGGGATATTTTTTTAAACAATCAATGCGAGACAAAATTTTTTGGATCATTGGCTATACTAAAGTAACTGATTCAATGAAACGATTAAAATGAATAAAAATGTAATTAAGGTATCCAACTGGGTAAAAATCGTCTAATTTGGCTAAATTAACGAAATTTTTTAATGCATAATATTAAAGCCTGTTCTTTTATATTTCCAAATCTGTCCCTTTTGTTGTTCTACCTACTTTAGAAATAAAGTTACGGCCATTTTAAGTTAGCAAAGTGTGACAAAAGTGAAACCGGAAATGGCATTTCGAAACCGGAAGTTGATGTAAATATTGCAATCTATCAAGGAATTTCGATGTTAAAAATTATTTAAATGACTAAAATTATTATTTAATATCTTTTATGTCTGATAATAAGTAATATTATTTCAATAAGTAGGTAATAAGTAGGTATTATTTCAAAATTCGTCTCATTAAAAAAGAACACAAAAGGGCTTAGTGGAAAAGGAAAATTAACCGATAAACTTATAGATAGACTGTAAAATTATTATGGAATCGCCATTCGCAGTAATATGGGAAATTCGGAAAAAATGCAAAGTGGCGTCATTGCCTCTTTTTTTCACTGCTGTTCCGGCACCAATAGCCCATGCATCGCCAGTGCCCTGAAGGACCAAATAGTTGGTGTAAATTCAAGAGAGCCAGATTTGCAGGCATAGAACTCCAAGAAAAGAAACCAGGCCTATCATCTACTATCATAAATAAAATAAAAGGATCATATATGGAACTGTGTGACCAAAAATTATTGCAAAAATGTCTGCATGGAAAAACAGAGAATTGTAACGAAAGTTTTAACGGTGTACTATGGAATGTTGTACCCAAAGAAACATTTGTTGAACTGCAAACTCTTCGCTTAGGTAAATATATTGCTGATTTAATTTAAAATTCTGGATACACTGGCTTATATTGAGCCAGAACAAGTCAAAAGTTTCATCAACATTGATGATAACAGAATATCCGATTCAATTCGACATTCTTCAGTGTCTGTAAAACTGCCCAGAAAGAAAAGAGCGTCTAGAAAGAATAAATCAGTGAAGGATGATATAAAGGAAGGTCCAACTTATAAATCAGGAGAGTTTTATATTTATTGAAAGATAATAATTTTGCTTTTTTTCAAAATAAAAACTTTAAAAGCCTTTTCAGAAGAATTCAATTTTTTGCACTTTTTGCATTACCGTAAACACAATATCTCAATATGTTCTGAATATATTCTTATGAAATTTTGTAGAATTGTTTAATATAATATTTTTAATGCTCTGAACTAAAAACTAAAATATAAATGCAGTTTTAGGCATTTTACACGTATTCATAGACAAATTGAGCACATTTTTTTTCAAAAAATTCTTGTTTATACAATTGTTTTAGCCATATCTCAGAATATATTATACATATTCAAAAGATTTTAGTTCAAAGCATGCATATTCGTTATTACAATGTTCTTCTAAAATATTTTTGATTTCTGCTTGTAATTTTTTTCTCTACGACTGTTGGCGTAACAGTTAATTTTTCTGTTTTTTAACTACAATTTTCCCTTTTTTTCAAAATGTTATAAAAATATTTTTTTATTTTTGAATATTTTTCATTATTCTGTTACATATTCAAACTAAAACTTCAATAATAACAAGCATTTGAAGCATATTTTTAAAAAAAGGCTCCGAACCCAGTCGGATACCTTACTTCGCACTTGTTCTGCTTGGCCGTTTTAGAAATGACTTTTGACGTGATACATTGAAATATGCATAGCAGATTTCATTTTAATCTTTTTTTAATCATGTGTGAACATGATGGTGTTTTGGTTAAAAGGTTTTGATATAATTAAAGTTATAATCAATTGCTTTTTGTTTGTCGTTTCTATGAAATAACATTATCTCCCAGTTTGTTTTTGATTTCTCACTTTTAAATCATTAATCTCGGTCTCAAAAGATTATCATTTGGTAATTTTTTTAAAAAAAATACTTTTTCAATGTTCACTACCGCACTTTTGTAAAACGCGACTTATATTTATTCTATAATGATATTATAAGCTCATTCTTGCTAATTGTATTTCTCAAAATACTGTAAATATTAGAGTATAATTTTAATGTCAATTTGCATTACGCTCATTGGATTTTACCAGATATACAATAGCTACCAGTAATAGCAACTTTTCATCAAAATTACAGTTTTCATTTTTTACTTTTTAAATCTTAAAATTGGTCGAGTTCCAAAATTTTGTTTGCCAGAAAGAAAAATTGTAAGCAAAAGTTTTAAAAAATTATCATTAGAGAGAGAGACAGAGAGAATTCTCGTAATTTCTTCAAGCCGGTTTAAACTGGTTAATGATTTAAATTAATTAAGACAAATAATCACTTAAAAATAATAATATTCTCACATGATAACTTGAAATTTGAGACCACAGATTATTATTACTATGCGAGGACATGATGCTGTTTTTGAGTTAAGGTTTTTTGAATAATTGAAGGCAACGAATAATTCAAAGCCCGAAATCGCGTACGCAATGAACGTAAAGGGCAATATTCATCAACATCTTCTAATCGCATTTATTTCTTTACCTGCTTTTATCAGTATTGCCTTATTTTTATGTATGCTTCGTTTAAAGCAGTTGTTTATTTTTTTGAAAGGTTGGCTTGCTTTTACCAATATTGCTTTATGAAACTCGTTTAAATTAATTAATGACTTAAATTAATTAAGACAAATAATGACTTTAAAGTAATAATGTTCTCACTAGATAACTTGAAATTCGTGATCGTAGAATTCATTTCTTCTTCTTTTTTTAATAACTTTTTTGTTTCATTTTTTAACGTGAAAAAATTGTTCACTTATAATATGTACCGACCTTCTTTCGATAGTGATTGGTGCAAGATTTAGTCAATATTTGTTTTTAAATCGATGGTAATTGCTAAGTACTAAGTATTTCTGAAGAAATAGTAATTTATTTTAATGTACCCTTTATTTATCATTCCTGTATAAAAATCTAAATAATTAAGTGGATTACTATTTATTTGGTTATTGATTGACAAAGGAAATTAAAATACGAATCTAATTTCTTTTAGATGCAAGTATTTTGAATAATGATATTAACAGTTTAACGTCGCATTTGAAACTAGTTTAAAAATTGATTTTGTTAATTTAAATCAATAATTTATTTTAAGAAATTTTTATTTTATAGTAAAAATCGTCTGCTTCCGATAGTTTTAAAATTTATATTTATTCCGCAGTTCTTCTTTTAAAAATAAAATCGTTGTTTCAAATGAATTCTAAAAACCTTTTGCTTGGTTTTTCGTTTTCCTTTATATTTTAGCAAGACGCTGATTGCTGAAAAAAGAACGAAGGCGATTTGTTTTTTTAAAAATTATTTACTAATTAAAGAATTCAAGTGGAATTAATGGCTGATGGGATTTTATCTTCATTCTTTCCCTGCTTATTCTTTCCTATTTCCTTCGGAATCCTTGCTTTTGTAATCTAGCTCAGAAACTAGACTTCCGCTTCCAGGCTAAAGTAACTATAGAATGTTATTTTAATTCAGAAATTCTACCCAATCCAATTAAAATGCCGCGGTCATCACAAGCTTTCGTATCATTCTCAATTACAAAGGTTACGTCGAAGGAATTCTTAATTTCTTAGAATTCAAACAAGTCAGAGCAATCGTTGTACATAAAGAACAAGACGCAGACTTTCGAAAGTAAAGGTCAGCCATCAAAAATTAAAATAATTATGATTAGTTTTCTATATTATTTATCTTAGTAATCATCTTACTTTTTAATTTCTATACATAGGGTAAAGAAACTATAGTAATGGTTAAAAAATTCGAATTCGAGATTTTAGATGAATCTCCATGTTTTAAATCTTCCAGAATTTGAAAAACTCATTTCTGGAAAATATCCGTCGGTCTGTGAGAAAGAAAACTTAAAAATACTTTGAGTTAGACATTTGAAATAAAGAAGAAGTTTTTTCAACCACATTTGCAAATGTTTATTATTTTCATGTCGGAATATGATGTTGTTTTGGGAATGATGTTTGGGGCGTCAACAAAAATTCGTTGGCGGAAAATTGGAATTTTATTATCTGCACAAACATCTAAAAAAATCAATTTTAATAACGTGATGTTATCCTATTTACAAAAGCTCTGATTTTAAAAAAAATTAGTGACTTCAGCAAATAAAACCTAAAAAAATGTCATTTTGAGCGCCTGATTATATGAAAGGAAATAAACAAGAAATGTCATATTTTTTTAAACAATAAATGCGGGACAAAGTTTTTTTATGATCGTTTGCAATACTAAAGTGACTCGTTCGATGAAATAATTAAAATGAATAAAAATATTATTGAACTTGCGCGAGCACGTGGTGCTTGGCCGTTCAAGAAATAATGTTCTGACCTGATACATTGAAATATGCATGGCAGATTTCATTTTAATCTGTGTTAAAATCTGTTCAGAGGAAGTCCATCTGTCCGGCTGTTTGAATATAAGTTAACACGATAGCTATAAAACGAAGAGAGCTAGATATATAAAATTTGGTGAACATATTTAACATGCGCTAAAACAAACTTCGAATTAACTCTCTGCCCATTTGTATTTTTAGATGCGATAGTTAAAGTGATAATTCAAATACGCAGTTACTTATATATATGAAATTTGATGCAGTATTTTGTGACTAAAGTTTCCAATTCTTTGACAAAATTTTATTATTTTCGTAAATGAATGCATTTAAACATAAAAATGTTTCGGTTGCAAATGTGAAACAATGTTGATGAAATATTTTTAACACTTATATCTACTAAAATCAGACTATTATGAAAAGAAATAAAAATGATGCAACACATCAACATTGCATCAATTTAAAAAAATAATAATGTATTATGTAATACAAAATAATCTGAAATTACAGATAAATTTAAAAGGTGATATGAATAATGAGTCTTCAAAAGCTTAAAGATTGATATACTTCAACCTTAAACTTAATATATATATTTCTGTTTCTAGTCTTCCGCAAAATTTCTTTGGAAGAAAAAAAAGGGCTCTGGTGTGTGCGTATACGTGCGCACTTACGTATGTGGATGTATGCAGGATGGGGGGGGGGGGGAGGTGATTATTTAATTTAAAATTTAGTTTCGATTGTTCAACTAATTTGTTATTTTAATATCGTTATTATTTTTTTTATTTTATAATTGTTCTTTTAATATAATTTGTTAGTATAATATATCTAATAAATATACACAACTGTTATTAATGTCAAATATGATTCATAATCAATTCGACTATCAACTAAGCTTATTTAGATTTAGTTTTTTAAATTATTTTTTAAAGTTTCTTTCTTGACTTGAAGACCCTGTAGATGATCTAATATTCTGATAACAATGGACCCAATTACCACAGGTTAATTAAAGAAAATCGTTGTACAAAATGCTGGAAAATAAAAAAAAATATGCACATTTGCAGAGTACTTAGGAAATTTTTAAAATATTATTTGTGATGTACCTTAAATGCCAATATATAATAACATTGAAAGTCTTGTTTCCTTGAAGAGAGAATTCTTATAACCAAAATGACAATATATAATATTAATAATTCAATTCAAATTTTTTTACTGAAATTGAATTGAAACAAACAGTGATTCGCGAGCAGAAAAAAAAGGCAATACCAAATATAAAATTTAAAATAAAAATTAAAATGAAATCTGCTTTGCATATTTCAATGTATCATGTCAGAACATAACTTCTTGAACGGCCAAGCACCGCGTGCTCGTGCAAATTGAATTTTATTTTTATCCCTTTTATTCGTTTCATTGAATGAGTCAGTTTAGCATTGAAAACGATCCTATAAAAACTTTGTCTCGCATTTATTGTTTAAAAAAATATCACATTTCCTGTTTACTTCCTTTCATATAATCACGTTCTCAAAATGACATTTTTCTAGGTTTTATTTGCTGTAGTCGTTAATTTAGCTTTTTTAAATTAGAGCTTTTGTAAATACAATGACAACACATTATTAAAAGCTGATTTTTTTTTTTGAGATTGTCATGTAGATATTAAAGTTTTTGTTTTCCACCTACGGAATTTTGTTGACGCCAGAAAATCTCATTCCCCAAACAATATCATGTTCTGACATGACAAGAATGTGCTAAAAACGATATTAGTGAATTTTTTTTTAAATTTATTCTGCGATTAGAATGAATCAGCATAACTATTATTTATTCATGCTTACGTTTATTGCCTACCTGTAAAAGAGTCCTTTTAAATATAAAGAAAACTCTCGTTGAATAGCTTGATATCAAAACAGGATATGCGCATACGATAATGATAAAAGAGGATGGAATATTGGTGATTCTGCAGAGCATTACAGACAACGTTGGACGATTGTATAAGCCAATTATTTTGTATTATTTTAAATTCAGCTATATTCTGCCTCTGTTTTAAAACCACTTTCTTTTCATTCCAGAGCCAACTGATATCTAGCAAGGGTTACCCAGTGGAAGATCACGTCGTTCAAACGGAGGATGGTTTCCTGCTATCTGTACAGCACATACCACACGGGATAAAAGGACCCGATCAGCATCGGGGAAGGAAAGAAGTGGTTTTCCTCCAGCATGGTCTTCTATCTGCCTCCTCCGATTGGGTGATAAATTTTCCCAACGAAAGCCTCGGTCAGTCTCTCCCTTATGTA
>JAOUZG010043444.1:3288380-3305609 GCA_026289955.1 Argiope argentata | reverse complement strand
GTCAGGTTAGTGCTAATAAAATTCTATTTCTTGAGTCCGAAGATTAGGAGATTTGCGTGTGTGTGTAAATCTCTTTCGTTATTAACATTTACTTTTTACAATTAATCAATCTGTTGCTTATATTAATATGAGATTAATGCCCTTTTTTTATCATGTCAGAACATGGTGTTATTTTAGGAGTGAGGTAGACACAATTCTGTAGGCGAAAAATTTAAATTTTATTATCTGCACGAGCATCTCAGCTTTGAATAGCCCGTTGCCATCCCATTTACAAAAGCTCTGACTCTGAAATAAATAAGTTAATGACTGCAGCAAATAAAACCTAGAAAAATATCACTTTTAGCACGTGATTATATGAAATGAAATGAATAGGAAATGTGATATTTTTTTAAACAATAAATGCGAGACAGAGTTTTTAGGGTGGTTTGCAATACTAAAGTGACTGATTCGATGAAACCATTGAAATGAATAAAAATATAATTTAACTTGCAGGAGCACTTGGTGCTTGGCTGTTTATGAAAATACGTTCTGATATGATACATTGAAATATGCATAGTTGATTTCATTTTAATATTTATTATATTTTTCTTTTACCAGTAGAGCATTTCAGACTTCCAGTTGTAGATACAAGTAAAACTTAATGAGTTAAAAACATATTTGGCTTTTAAAAAATGAAGTATTTCTTCTTATTTTGGGGAAAACTGAGTTTTTATCAAATTTCAGTAATTTCAGAATTTCTAGAATATGCCATAATATATATTCCTGTTTTCACATTTTCGCTGTCCAAGTAACCCAGTTCATCTCCTTGAGGCATTTATCGTATATAAAATAAGAAAACCTTGTATGTGTATCGTGTTCTTGGATTTGATATGCATCTTAACATGTGTTTTTTTACTCGTCGTAAACATGCAACGTTATGTTCAGCCTTGATAATAATCTAAGTATTTTAAGTCGGATTTTATCCATTTCCATTACATCGAAATGTTTGCTGTTTTTAAGACCGGATACTTTTTTTTCTTCATTGAAATATATTCACTTTATTTTTCTAATGAAATATTATTTAATTCAGTTATTTTGAAGGAAACAATGGGATCTGTATATTACTATCCCTTTAGGAATAAAATGAGTTTTTTGCATAGAGCTGATATATAAATAGAAGGAGCTAACTGTATCTTTCTTATCGAAACAAGTGTACGCAACACGAGCCACGTGATTTAAGGAGAATCTGAGAGAAAAATACTTTTTTTTAGTGACATATCCCAAATATTGGCAAATTCAAAATCTGTCTCGCAATCTTTTGCTTCCCTGCATTCGATATGGCCGTTTTCATTCCCCGAAAAGATTTTTTTTCTTTTCTGGTTTTGATATTATTCTACCAAGCAAAAACAAGCAAACTGATTTCGAAGGTAATTTTTCGTTTTCAAAACGTCAATATCTGAGTTTGTTGACTTAAATCCTGTTTTTCTTCTTCTTTTTTGCATTAATTGAAAGTAATTTCCCTCAGTGGCCAATGAATTAGAAATCCGAAATCGATATTCTATTGCACCACTTTTTGCACGGATAGCTGCTCTGGTTCGTGTGGGCATGGAGTCTACAAGCTCCTGGAGTGCATTTACGTCCAGAGAATACCATGCACTGGCTGTGCAGTTTTTTATATCTTGTAAATTAGATGGAAGAGGGAGATTGCTGTCGGATGCGTCTTTCCCCCATAACCCACACATTTTCCATGGGGTTAAGATCCGGGCTATGCGGGGACCAGTGAAGGTGTCGGAAGTCAGACTGATGCTCAGCGAAACAATTTTAAACACTTCTGGCACGATGTATAGTTGCATTATCCTCCATGAAGTATCCATTGACATTGGGATAAAAAGGCAACATTGCAGGGTGCACGTGATCTGCCAGTTTATTTAGGTATCACATGCCTGTATGTTTACCCTCGAAGAACCCTAGGGTGCCACTTCCATGCCAGCAGAACATGCTCCACATCATGATACTCCCTCCAGATCCTTGCACAGTGCGAGTAAGGCAAGATGGATCATGGTTTCGTGGGGTTCTCGCCAATTTCCACTTCTTCCATCAGTACAAAATAAGGTGTAGCGTGAGTCATCCGACCACATTGCCCGTTTCCAATCCTCAGATGCCCAGTGCCATCTTTACAGACACCACTGCAAACGAATGTTTGCTTGTCACGCAGAAATGAGTGGTTTTCTCACAGGCATTCGACTATGCATTCCTATCCTCCGTAATTCTCTGCGCATTGTTCGTGCTGAAATCTTTTGGAAAGAGCCTTGGTTGACGATGTGTGCAGTTGAATTACAGTAGAGTCCTTGTTTTTCTGTCGGAGATGTCAAACTCTTGGGGAAACTGTGCTCGAACCGCAGTTAGTCTTCTGGAGAATGCCTGTGGGTTCTGATCCCAACTCTTGAAAACCTTTGATATGGCTGCTTTTGAGAACCCAGTGAGATCCGCCGTTTTCGAAATCGAGGCACTTGCTAAACGGGCACCAACAATAAGCCCTTTTTCAAGTGGTGAAAGATCCATTGTTTTTCGCATTTTATTTCATTCATCTCGAAAATGACTCTTACACCTTACTTATACCAGCATCCTAACCCCGTGTAACGCATGTTATAAAAAAATGCATACTTTATCCCTAGCATGCATTTAAATGCAAATCTCAAAGGTTTCTAATTCATTGGCCATTGAGTGTATTTTTCTTCTGTAAGTAAACACTTTAATTCTTTTATTTACCTAAAATCATCTTTAATTTTACATTGTATATTTAAATACTTCTTTCATCATTTCAAATAGATAAAAAAAACTTTAATAAAAACAAATAATGTAAAAGTGACCAAAGTCTTTTTTTTTTCTAAATATTTAAAAACAGGCATTCGTATTTATAATTATTTTTCTTGCTAAAAATTAAATTATATTCCAAGAATTAAGAGAATAAATATTTATTTTTGCCAAAAAAAAGATATTGATAAAAATTGTTAAATTATTTCGTAATAGTTTAGAAAGAAAACAAAAATAACGTAGCCCAGGATTGAACTCAAGTCGTGAAAGTTACGCCATTGCTCTAACTTGGTCCAACACCCTCTCACAATAATACATAAGCATTGAAATTTTCAAAACTTACTATTTAGTCTTTATATTTTTAGGAATATTCTAAATGTTAACTACCATTATAATAAATTTCTTCCCGAACTCAATTTTAAACCACGTGCGTTACCTTCACTGATATTAGATTTAAATATTTCACTTTTGGTTTATAACTTTATCTGTAACCTTGCTTCTAACAACTACAGAAAAAAAAGTAAATCATTTTTGACTTTAATACAAAATGATAAAGAAATTTAGAATATTTTAGAAAACGGTGATTTTAGAGTAGGTATATACCAAAAGTTATTAATAAAAGTTGACATTCAGATGAAAGTTTTATCTGTAAAGACAGCGTTTCTTTCTTTGATAGTTTCTTATCTTTATAATATCAGCTAATTTCTTTTTAGATCTTAATTAAAATTTATTAAAACATGCAATTATTACTACCACATTTATAGAATTTTACTATATAACATTCTCAATGAAATATAAGTTTTAATTTCATTATTTCATTCACTTTGATGATTTAATATAGTTCACGGTATAATACGATTAGAATATTTATGGTAAAAAAGAAACAACGTATTATAAATATTAAGGAAATTCATTTGCATTAAAATAAATACATAATTATTAATCGTTCAATGATGTTTGTATATATATTACCGTTAAAGTATGTAATGCAGTTATTTTATAGAATACCTAGTTATTCCATGAAATAACTGATCGTGTCCGTTAAAGTGCCCAATATGTTATTAATTTGACACTTTAACTAGGTATTCTATGAATTAACTAATGAGAGACAGTTAAAGTGTAAAATAAACAATTTATCTAAAACGAAATAACTAGGTATTCTATAAATAAACTAATGATAGAAAATTAAAATGAAAAAGAAGCAATATATCTAATTTATGCAGCTTATAAATGGTATTTATGGAAACGTACCGTAAAATCATTTGTTACAACAAGGGTTACTAAAATGGCACTTGGAATTACAAAGAACATTATTTCTAAAACAAAAACATTTTGTGTTGACACACTGGGTTTTACACACGAACATTTTTTAAATCCCTGACCAGTACCTAAACTTTGAGCTGTAGCAACCGACCGGAGAGATATTTCTTCATCCGATACTTCTTCGATTTTAATTAATTTTTGTTCGCAGACACTGAGCTGGGATAGGGAATATAATTGTTTTATGCGGCCGTTTCTTGTGCCCAATAGGAAAAATCCTTCTTTGGTTATTTTTATGATGATAGCTAAAATAGATTTGGCATCGCCTTTTCCCCTGTCAACTTCAAGTACAGGGATACGGACGGTAAACCTCACAGAGGCTTCAGAATGAGATTTATCCGACATTAATTTAATGGTATAAATTTAATCTCCCAATGGCCTGGAATAGTTCATAAATGCAGTAGGGGTGGAAGGTAAATGTATATGTCGTGCGAGATATATGATATAGATTATTTTACACTTTAACGGGCTGAAGATCGCTATTTTATGAAATAACTAGTTAAACCATGAAATACAAGACAGTTTTACACATTAATGGACACGATCAGTTATTTCATGGAATAACTAGGTATTCTATAAAATAACGGATTTCATACTTTAACGGTAACATATACATTTAGTATTGCGGAGAAAAATATCACGCCAAGCTTGCAACAAAGCACGTGCAACACATTCGAGTTTAAAATAAAGCAAGTAGCAAAATATAATGCAGTTCCATCAGTTTAAATGAAACTTAATAACGAGTTAAGCAAATTAAATACAATAAGTAAACCAAACTATGAAATATTATTCAGTTATAACACCAAAATCACTGAGTGATCGAAGTTACGAAATTTTAAATTGTATTAAAATGGATATGAATAAAATATATTTATTTTCCATACCTGCGAAATGATAGAAGAATATCCTTAGAAGATTTTTCTTTGCATCCAATTGCCCAGCAATAGTTAAAAAGGTTTAAATAAGCTTTAAAACTGAACAGTTAAAAGCGAAAAAAAAACCCGTTGAAATATAACGGGGGATGGATAATGGCGTTACAATGAATACAAATTATATCCCTAAAGCATGTGGTATTATCTTATCTTACACCAAAGTAGGGTTACACTCCCTCTATTAGTATCTCAGCTCTATGGTTTTTTTGGCTCACTATTTAAATGTTGTTCGATTTTCCAACAAACGCACTCGAAAAATATATCAGTGCTCAAATTAAATTTATTGTATTCAAATTCCCACACGCATTTATTTTGTGATTTATTTTCTCCTACGTAACTTCTTATCATTTGTAGAAAGTCTGGCTTTCATTTTGTTATTCTTATTCGTCTGGAGAAATAATTTATTGAAAAGAAACCAGTCTTTGTTTCAATTTAAATGTTTCAAAACAATAAAAAGAATTAATTTTTTTAAAATAATTTTAAATCCGTTAGATGGCAGCACGTATGAATTTGATAGTGATAGTGGATTCATTTATGGAGTTCGTAATTTCTGTTAAAATTATTTAAGTCCACAATTTGGAGAAAAATATTTGAAATAAGAAAATTATTTTTATATGTTGGAACTTTATTTAGAAGGGAGAAAAAGCAGCACTGCTTTTAATTTTACTGAACATTATTTATATTTGGCGAACAATTTGTTCACCTACAATGGTTTTTTTTTTTTTCATCTCTTCTTTTCTGACTGTTAAACTCCACATATGGAATGTATTTATTAAAAACTTTTCTTTGTTATTTGACGAAATAAGACGAAAAAATATTAATTTAAAGCAATCATTTACTTTTAATTATTACGTGTACAAATTTTAAAAAAGATATATGTACACTACGAAACAAACTTGGAATTAAAACTCGCAATGCATAGTAAATTTCATTATAAAAATTAAAATATTTTTATCAGTTAAATATTAAATTTAATTTAAAGATATCTGTTAAGAAAAAAATTGAAAGATAATTTTGTAAATTTTGAGAAAATAATTTTAAAAACAAATTTTATGAGCTAGCATATTTGGTAGGTTTATCTACAAAATATCATTAATTAATTAATTTTTAATTAATTTATATTTTAACTAATTTTGAACTTTGAAAATTTGATTGAGACATTCCTGTTATCTTAAAAAATATTCATCAAAAGTGAATAAAAATTCAGGGTTTGTGTAAAAGACATTCTAATATTTAAATTTATGTACAGTGTAATTGACTAAGTCCGTTTAAACTATTAAATTCGAAACGACGACTCTTATAGACAGGGAAGTAATACGTTCCTATTGTAAAGTATCTATGCTGAGTGCAAGGTCAGGTTACAGCGCCTCTAGCGACGAATTTAGAAATGTTACAAAAATAACTCAAAAATTTAGATCCATAAAAAATGTAATTAGAAAAATGTACTCTATATCATAATAAAAACAAAAGAAAAGAAAAAGAGAAATGAAGTTTCAGGGAGTTATCTGCAAAATTGGAGGCGATATTTGAGATTAAAATTATGAACTTTCCTTGACTTCAAGAATTCATTTTGAAATTGAAAAAACTTTCCTCAAGTCCCAAACTTTTAGTATTTTTTTCAAATTTTTAAAAAATAATTTTGGCTACTTTCTTCATTTGTGAAATTTCACTTCGCCATTGCTTAACCAGAAAAAAGTATATGATAATAATGCAGAATACATTTTTTAATCTTGGGAAGAACCCTTTTCCAAATCACGGTGTAAAAAGATTGTAAAACTTCGCTCCCTTTCTAAAATACACATGTTTGACAATTATTACATGTGACCGGCTGTGGGACGATTATTTTCCTTGTGACTCTTTTCCGTTCGGATTGCCCCAAACGGGGAATTCTCCCCCATAATGGGAATGTCTGGACTTGAATAGAGTCCAGACAATGAACCACACGTGCGTTTTACGACCCTCTAAAGAAAGAAATCGTGTCAAAACCCCCAAATGTAAACATTTCCCTATTGTGGAGGGTCTGCTACGAGGTGGATGATTAGCAAATATTTCCACAGTCGACTGCTGACCACTGGGAATATTTCTGAAGAATTATTGGATGATCGGCAGCTCCAGCGGATCAATGCGAAAATGAGAGGCGAGTTTGACCGAGGATAAAATGGGAGGTTTTGATAGGAAGATGATGAGCGGTGGAGCTGGACAGTTGGAGAGATACCTCGTGATCTCAAGGTCTACTGGAGAATTTCTTTGGAGAGAAGTCCCGAGCTTCTGATTAAAGATCTACCGGGAGATATATCCGTAGATCTCTTGAGCTACCTGCAGTAGCCGGATACGGTAGCAGTCTGTTAGCTATCCTTGTGATAGTCGAGGAACTGTTATCCTAGATGTAAATATTTCTCAGCATATTAACCTAGATGAGGACGAGTTGGTTTTTATTGCATATAAGCTGTAAATAAAACATTTGTGTTTAAATGCAACCCGTTTATTTGATCGACCAGTAGCAATTCATTACAACGGAAATTTCATAATGTTTACCGTAAATATCCCCTCTAATTTTACAGCTAACTCATATAAACTTTTTATTATGTTACATAGTATATAGTTTTTTTAATTGGACTTCTTGGATAATATTCCTTATTTTTTTATAACTTATTCATTTTACCACTTAGGTCGCAGCGACTTGTCTCAATATATTCAGCATAGTCACTTTAATATAGATACATGTTGCTTTCCTGACTATATGAGACGCCGTTTTTAAACTTTGACGAAAGGCTGAGATGGCATTGTTGGTAGGGCGTTGGACTCGTATTCCTTAGTTGGTGAGCTCGAACTCCGCCTGCCAAAGACTTTCCGTGTGTGCGGTCATTGGTACACGTATAACGTCGTGATCCTAATGTCCTCCCTGTTGAGAGCAATACCGCTTGGGGTACTGTTTCAGAAGTGATTGTTCTATGATTCAGGTCTAATTTACGATCTGCGAATAAAATGCATTAATATAGTCCATCCCTTAAAAAGGATTGTGATGCATGAAGTAGCAAGACGTACGCTTGGCCCTGGTTGGCGCTACTGCAAGGGATGCTCACTCGACTTAAATGGCTGACAGATAATTACTATTTTGTGCCAAAAAAAGACAGAATAATTGAGAACTTACACGTTGGGATGGTAATTAAGAAAATTAGAACAGCCATTCCTTTCTATACGCCAATTCTACATAAATTGGGCTTTTCTTGTTTTCAGACTGCTCTCCCATACTCAATAAACCACTGATGCCCCTTCAACAATGCATTCGTTTTTAAGGAACTATTGTTGAGATTGACATAAAATGAGACCATTTAAATTTAAAAGAAAGAACCGTCACCTTTGTGACAGTTTTTCGTTTATCTCTATAAATATAGCAGAGACTAAATTCTATTTTTGAATTCATTTTAATCTTTAAACAGTAGGGAGAAGATTGAATACAGGAATATTCCAACTTCGTTGGGATTTTTAAAAGAAAGAAAATGAATTACAATGTTTTTGTTCCTCAGAAATCGAAAACAATAGTTGAAAGTTTAAATTTGGTAGTTTTAAGCATTCAGTTTGTCCAGCTATTTTTTCCACCCGTTACTGACTGGCCTTGCCGAAGTTAAGACATGCGCTCCGAAACCTTTTAAAGTGCCGCACCAAATATGATAAGAGAAGTGTGGAATGAATTATAATATCACCTCAGGGGCCTTTGTGTATATTTGAGATGTCAGATACAATACTCCTAAGCTGTATTGAGAGCACAAAGAGTACAGAATTTTTTTATCGATGGTCCAATTAATTAAAAACGGCGAACAGAATTCTGATAAATGTGTTGCACTTCCACGACAAAAACTTTGTATTAAAAAAATAACTAATTTTGAGAATAAGAATTTAAATATTAATTGATTCAGGAGATTCATAACTACAGCAGATTGAGACAAAATTTAAGCTCTTAAAGAATTACTTACGATGCTAAATGCCAACGTCTTGCCACAGAGGTAACGCATCTTCCTCGTGATCTAGCTGTAGCAGGTTCGAGTCCCGGTTCGGGCATGGTTGTTCTATCTGTGAGTTGTGTGAATGTGAAAACTGTAGTGGTCACAAAGTCCTTCATGTCGAGAGTAATACCGTTGGGGGTCAGAGATTACCGTTCTCTGTTCGAGATCTAAATTACGATTTGTGAATGGATGATGAATCCAATGCATGAATGAAGTCCCCCCCCCGTAAATAAAGGGTTTGTGACATGTGTGAGCTAGAAGTCAGACTTCTGTCGTCGGGTGCTCAGGGGTCCATACCCTCAGAAGCTACTGCAACCTTCTTTCCATTGTAAAGCAGAACAGCAAACACCAACAACATTGATTTTTCATAACGAATAATTTGAAAATTATTAATGCTAGGCCCTTAACCTTCAGTATATATTTATATGTCATGATCCATCAGAGAAATAAATCTCTTTAAGGCGTAGTATCCAACATTTTAAATTGAATCAGAGTTACTCTGGCTTATATAATCAAGATAACATGACATAAACTGCTGGAAATACACCTCTATGCTTGCCAGATAGATTTCCAAGCAATATCACACGTTTATCCGTGCTTGTATAGTTTGTGATATATCATCTCCTAACAAAAATACGAATAGTTTTGAAATTCAATGTATACATGAAAGATGCCGTTCTATTGAAATGTACTTAAGTCCATAAAATAAGGATAATGCAAGTTCAAGAGGAGACAGAATCAGAAGCAAAACAAATGTGACTTATTTGCAAAGCCTATTTATTAAACAAAAGGTAAAAAGCAAAAAAAAAAGAAGTTATATATTTGACATCATTCATAACAATTCCAATTTTTTTTTCTTCCTGGAGCAAATTACGACGAAAAAAGAGAATTTATTTACAAAAACGATTATTACCTGGTTGATATGATAGTTTGTACAACGCCTAAGCCTGCTGAGTATCAAATGATCAGCATGTCCCACACATGCTCTACTGGATTCAAGTTCGGTGAGAATATTGGCCAGTCCATACGAGTGATATCCTTCGATCGAAGGCATTCGTTTATGATGTTTGCACGGTGAGGATAGACATTGTCACCCATAAACACGAGTTCTGCGCCGATGGCTAGCTGAAACAAACGTACATTATTCCAGATTGAAGTTCCAATAGATTTGGCAAGTCATGGTTCTAATTTGAACAAGAAGGTCAGTTCTGGAACCCATGATAATTATTCTCCAAACGAGCAATCCAGCGCCACCGTAATGGTGTTGTTCAATGATATTTCTTGGTGGTAACGGGTACCTGACGTTCTTCATATGAAAGCCCGGCGAGAATCAAACTGCGAGCTAATATCCTTAATTTATGGGCATGAGTGTATATAATAAGGTTGAAAAGAGATAGGAAATGGGTAGGATTTGATTTAATGGCGCATGCTTATTTTTTGTGATATTCAAAGAGTCCGTTTCTTTACAGGATTTCTGTTAGCCGATGCCGGATATGACGTGTGGTTGGGAAACATCAGAGGCAATACGTACTCCAGGAGACATGTCAAGTACACACCGCATTCAGATGAATTCTGGGATTACAGGTTTGATTTAAAATAGCTACAATTAATAAAAAAATATTTTTAAAAAGATATATATTAGTAATTTTATACTTAAGAGTAGAAATTATTTTTCCTCATAAGTACAGAGACTAAAACAAAATCGTAAAAGCGAAAGATTTTGACAATAATTAACAGAAAACTCAAATAAACTGGAATTTTTTGTGTAATTATTCTTTTAATATAATCTTAAATTTAATAATTTTAGTCTTTCCAATATTTATTGAAGTTAGATTTCTCTGTCATGTCATTTTCAATACAGCAAATTCGTTTATTTTCATAATGTTTGATGCATTTAAAATTAAACATTGTTAATTAATTGACCTTTCTGGTTCATTCTGGAGTACTTTTAAATTAAAATAAAAGTATTTTCCCTAGCGCAACTGAAAAATCGCCAAAGATATTTGACAGAATTCTACATTATTTGGAGATTTTTTTTGGTTTTAAAATTGCTGTAAGGATTTGGTGGAATTCTATATTATTTGGTTATTTTTTGCGTGCACCCGGCTAACGGAAAATTACCAAAATAAAATATAATAAAAGAAATTAAACATTTCTAATCCGTATTACCCTGTGCCACATTCAGTCCTTTCACTAAAATTTGGCGACATTTTTTTTTTGGCAAAAACTATTTTCAACAATACCATAAGATACGGTTTGGTGACATTTTTAATTATGATGAGCCGTCAGTTCTCATATATAGACATCAAAATTTTCACGCGTACGAAGCCGTGTGTAAAGGCAAATAGGAGAATAAATATGCTTCATAACAAGTTTAAATATTAGAATTTAGGGAGTTTCAAATTTAAAGAGCTGGCAAAGACGTTGCATTAACAAAGTTTAATTTTAATTTCTACATATTTTATAGCCATCTTGATTTCAAAGGACAAACTCTTTCGCGCAAATGTAAGGATTTTTCGTTTATCCCATTCACTTATTTAAAAGTGCATTGCATTCCTGTGTTTAGTAAAGATCAATTTTAGCTTTGCAGAGATGGGTTACTACGACCTGCCCGCAATGATCGACTACGCCCTGAACAAGACTGGTCAGAAACAACTCTCCTACATCGGCCATTCTCAAGGAACGACGTCTTGTTTCGCTATGCTTTCGGAAAAAACGGAGTACAATCAGAAGGTAACTTACGTTTCTTAAACAAACAAGTAACATAAAAAACAATTTTTAAAAATCCATTCCTACTCAAGTTAAGAAAGAAAAATGTTATTTTAGTTACTTTTAGTAATTAATTACAATTAATATAAATATGTATATAAATATGGCAGAATCACAATACTAAGCGGCAAAATAGAAAGCGAATTTCTTGGCAATTTTCCGTTTTCCTTTCTATATATAGTGTTCGAACTCGCAGCCCAAGGGATGCGAATCCAATGCAATGCTAAATAGACTATCCCGCCATAACAAGTACAATTACTATACATTATTGATCAAAAAATTATACCAGCATTGAATTTTCGACACTAGTTGAGGATTCAAAGCCGATTGTAGCAATGCAAAATGCGTAATTTTTCTACACCAGTTGGAAAGCGCAATATAGATTCGAAATTTCTAATTTTCTTTATTCTCTATTATTTTAACTCGAAAATACTTCAAAATGAATCCGAAAAATCTACACATTAACAATGTTTGATTTTAAATGTATCAAACATTATGGAAATAAACAGAATCGTTTCAAATAATCGGCCTAAAAAATGTTAACCCTAACCTCATTAGTATGCGGAAAAAACAAATTGAATTCATTACTTATTTGGCAGAGGGGAAATGAAGATTTTTGGCGAGAAAGTTAATTAATGAAATGTTAATGAATTAATATTTGAAAAAACTTTATTAACTTTAAATGTCATCCTCTACAAGTTAAAAAAAAATTACTTGAACTTGACAGGATGAATAAAAATCATTTTATCAACAATTGAAAATATATGAAAATCCAACAACAATTATTAAATAGGTCTGTTTAAAATGTTTTCACATAATCTTTATTAAAGATGTTATCCCAGAGAATGTCTTGCATGGCATTGGCGTACAACAGTTATGAAATTTTAAATTTTGGCTTGAATTTAGCATTTTTAATAAATCTATCATGTCACTCTTGGCGTGTTGTTTGGTGATTAAACAATGCCATGTGGTCAAATGTATACAAAAATCGTATTTGTGTTTTAAACGGGTTCTTCCCAATCGACTGAAACAGAAATCTGACATAAACAGTTCAAATGCAAAATTTGATATATTTAAGTCAATGTCAAAATTTATGTATTTAAGTCACTTTTTTTGTTACACCATTTGCATATTTTTGAAAGTATTCACCGACTGACGGTCAGTCCTTTGTTAGATTCCGTTCGAAATCTGATAGGCGTCTATATTAAAAACATTAAATCTATATACCAAATTGTATTCACTTAGATCTCTTTGCTTTGTTGTTATCGAGCTAATTTATATTCGAACAGCTGGACAGACAAACTTCCTCTGAACGGATTTTGCTCGAAATTTAACAGAAATCTGAAAAGTTAGCTTCGATCGCAGAAAGCTTTGTAATAAATTGCTTAAAGTGAACTTCTAAAAACTTTTAGGCCAATTAAATTGATATTAAAAATGTAATGCTTTATCAAGCATTATATAAATCATATTCTTGATATAATAGTTTCAAAACTTGGGTAAAAACAGCTCAAAACTACCGAAATCAGATTTAATCTTTTACTAATAAATGAAATAGCTTATAAATTACTTAATTTTGAATTTTGCAGCTAACATAGATAAGTACTTACGTATTAGACCGTCCAACTTCATCGCCAAATTTGAAGTCGTCGCCAATGAGTTGCTAAACCGCCAATTATGGCAATTCGGCAATGGTGTAATACGTTGATTTTTATCGCCAAATCCTAATCCGTTGCCAATGAGTTACAAAACCGTTGGCGAAGACGGTATAATACGTAAATACCCATAGATATCTAAAAAATAGATCAGTGGATGACTTATGCAAATTCACCTGATGTTTACCGTTTAGAAGGAAATTTTATAAAGGACAGAGAGATGAAAAAAACAACAACGGGCATCTATATTTTTTCCTTCATATTGTACACTCGAAAGTTAAAAGAAGTCTGCTGGTTATATAACATTTAAAATTTCAAAATGAAAGAATAAATGAATGGAATTTCTCTCACCTGGCCTTTTCTTTCTATTAACTTCTCCATAGCGTAAAGATTTAAACTCCTCTTTTGTGGTATTCATTGATCTCCGATAGCTGAAATAATTTTTTAATTTAAACTTGACACTCTTTGTTTCAGATCAAAGTTTTCATCGCCTTGGCGCCTGTCACCACTGTTGGTTATATAACGAGTCCAATCAAATACCTGGCTCCTTTTACAAATGACTTTGCGGTAAGATGGCTTGGAGGCATGATTTTGTTAAAATTCCAAGGACAAAACACCGATTAAATTAGCATCTCTTTCAAAGCTGCCTAAAAGTGACTTCACTCTAGATTATTTTAATGATTGCGAAGTTGAAATGAACATTAAACAAAGGCATTAGTTGAGATTTAAGCGACGGTTTAATCCTTATATATATACATTGTCCTTTTTATTAATAATTCAACTGAATGAAATTATAAAGTAATTTTGGCTTCAATTATTTTAAATCAGATAGATTATTGCTCATTTGTAAACGAAGAATTGCATACTAAAATCATATAAATTTTTTTGGAGTTATTTCATTCTTGAAATAACAAAGAAGGAATTGATTATCTAAAAAAGGCGATTCTTTCAAAAAGTCGATTTTTGTTTTCACTAAACTATTCGCCTTTGGCGGCCAGTTTATTCGCCTATATTGAGATTTTAGGATGTTAATTATTAATATGGGATGTATTTCTTTAAAAGACATTCTTTCATCTTGCAATTTAATGAGAATAAAGCACACAAATTCGGTCCGGGACAGCTTGATTGGAAGAGCGGTGAACTCGTATTCCTTAGGTTGCGAGTTCTAAGCTCACCAGCCGAAGGCTCTCCTTGTATGTGGTGGCTTGTGGTCTTACATTTGTCGCAGTCACAAAGTCCTCCATGTCGGGAGTAATACCACTTAGGGTACTGGGTCAGAGGTGATCGTTCTCTATTCCAGATCTAAATTACGATTAGTGGATGATTGAATGAAATGCACGAATAAAGTCCTTCCTGTAAAAAGGGTCTCTAACGTGTGTCAGCCCTCGGGTGCTCAAGGGTCCACCACCCTCAGAAGCTCCTTCAACCCTCTTTCCGTTGCAAAGCGGAACACGATAGCATCAACACATGAATTCAATTAAAATAGTTTACTACAGATTACAAAGTGTATATATTACGAAACAAAAGTGGAATTGGATTGGATCACATAATTTTAACATAATTGTTTTGGAAGATATGACTTATAGATATAGAAAGAAATAATTTATTTCGAAAAGGATGTATTAGAACTCAGATAATATAGATTTTAATAAATGTCTAAAAAATAAAAAAAATTCAAAATCTTCTTTTTAAAATTATAATATTTTTTCTTTGTGCAAACTAAAATAAAAAATATAATAAAGATTAAAATGAAATCTGCTATGCATATTTCAATGTATCATATCAGATCATCATTTCTTGAACGGCCAATTACCACGTGCTCGTGCAAGTAAAGTTATATTTTTATTCATTTTAATGGTTTCACTGAATGAGTCAATTTAGTATTGCAAACGATTAAAATATAACCTTGTCTGGCATTGATTGTTTAAAAACATATCCCGTTTCCAATTTATTTCGTTTCATATAATCACGTGCTCAAAATAACATTTTTCTAGATTTTATTTATTGTAGTAATTAACTCATTTTTTTAAATCATAGCTTTTGTAAATGCAAAGGCAACACTTTATTAAAATCTGATTTTTTGAGATGCTCGTGCAGATAATAAAATTTTCTTTTTTTGCTTATGGATTTTTTGTTGACGCTACAAACCTCTGCCCCAAAACAACATCATTTTCTGACTTGACAATAAAGAAATGTTAAATATAATACATAATCACTCTTTTTTTCAATCCATTTTGTTGTTTAACACCTTTTTACTTTTCAGTTCTTGGCCAAGATAATCGGATTAAGGGAATTCCTCCCCAGTAATGCCCTCATGAAATTCCTGAGCGAATACGTATGTGACACGTTCGAGCGATGGATCTGCAAAGATGTCATGTTCCTTCTGTTCGGAAGAGATTTGCAGGAGCTGAATGTGGTAAACTCTTGTATTTGATATTCTACAGCATTAAAAATTCGGAATAAATTTAGGAAATATTTTTTTGAGAATTCACAAACTATTAAATTCTAAAAAAAAGAATATAATGAGTTATTTATCGTTTGTTTAAAAATGAAAATATTTTCATGTCCACGCATCTCTGCCGCTACCAATAATAAAAGAAAAATGTTTGCATGTGAATGGATTCAATACCATAACGCTTTACTTGCCAGACCGTTGTTCTTGAATATTCTAATTTTATACAAATATGTTTTGAAGGATAAAAATATACAACCTAGAGTAATTTATTAAATGTTTTATTTCTAATTTTACGTCAATAAAAATTGAACAAGATTTTGGCTTTCTAGCGACATCTTTCTAAAACATTGCACAGAAACAATTTTAATACTTATTAAAATTTTTAAACACACAATGGTATCAATTTATATATTCTGTGATTTTTTTCTTAAATGTTAACACTTTTATTAATTTACCTGGATTTCAGTCACATATTTATATGTTTACAAAATACTGGTGATTCATTCCTGACATGTTTTAATACACAAGTAAACAAAGGTCGAAGATGTAATTTTGTCACTTTTCTTCCAATTGTTTCTATAGAAGCTACAGTTAAAGTCAACAACACATACCAAATTTCTTTTACTGAAGTCATTTCGTTTTTCAATTATTGCGTTTATAATAATAATGTGAAAGTACTGACTGACAGATGGTAAACTCTTTGCAAAATTTGATTCAAAATTTGTCAAAAATCTATATTCTAAATGTTGAATTTGTATGCTAAATTTTATTTATCTAGATTTGAAAATTTTGCAGTTATCATGTTCACTTATAATTCAACACTCGGACAGACAGACTTCTTGCAAAGGAATTTCATTCTAAAATTAGTAATTTTTTGTAAAGTCTATATACCTTACTTCATCGGTATATAGACTTCACAACAAAAAAGGATATTGTAACAACTATTAGTGGAGATCAATAAACATTTTTATAAAATGTATAAACGTTTACAGTAACTTTACAGCAAAAAGGATATTATAACAATTATTATTAGAGACCAATAAACATTTTTATAAAATGTATAAACGTTTGCAGAAACTTTACAACAAAGAGGATATTGTAACAATTATTATTGGAGATCAATAAACATTTTTATAAAATGTATAAACGTTTGCAGTAACTTTACAACAAAAAGGATATTGTAACAATTATTATTGGTGATCAATAAACATTGTTATAAAATGTATAAACGTTTGCAGTAACTTTACAACAAAAAGAATATTGTAACAATCTATATTCTAAATACTGAATTTGCATGCTAAATT
>JAOUZG010043444.1:3227331-3269569 GCA_026289955.1 Argiope argentata | reverse complement strand
TTTCCAATTCTTTCTATTATTTTAATTCGAAAGTACTTCAAAAGGAATCAGAAATATCGAGTAATTAATGTTTAATTTCAAATGCATCAAACATTATGAAAATTCACAGGATCATTTAAAATAATCGGCCGCAAACAAGTTAAGCCTAACCCCATTAGCGTGCGGAAAAAGCAAAGTGAATTCGTTTTGTATTTGGCGAATGGAAAATGTAGATATTTGGCATGAAAGTTTAATTCAAAAGACGAATAGAGAATAGGTACTATATATACTTTGCGGTCTGATATTCGTCAATTAAAAGCACGATTTTCAAAGAAGGATAACACAGTGTTATTCTTTCCCTTTTTTTGTTTGAATAGATAGTTTTTAAAGAGATTGCAAAAGCCAAACCCTATTTAGAGATCAAAATTTTTGCTGAATCAGTTCGACTATCCTCACTGAATTTGTGAATTCAGCAATAGTATCTTTACGTTGTAAGATACTATACAAAATTAACGTTTAAAGTTAATTGCACTCATCAAGGGGAAAATCAAATGCGGAGTTCAGTTGGGAGCAATTAGTCCAATCGAATAAAGGCGGGCTTTGGAAATGTAAAGAGTTGCAGTTAAACTATCATTAAAACCCAAATCAAGATAAAATTTTTCGCGTTACTCATTCTGGGCGTTTTCGAACTAACGAAAACAAGCATAATTTGTTGACAATTCATAATAAAAATATAGGAGAAATTAGGAATTATTTAAATATTTAAATATCCATTAATTAGGAAATTATTTTCGGGAAAATGCATAAAATGAGCATAAAATACAACAATTGACTTGTATAAAGAGTACAGGAAATTTAATATGTTTAGACATAATTGCACTCATTTGTATGTATTGCAAAATGTGTAAAATTCTAGTACAAATGCTTTTTAGACTTTAAATTCCAGAGTCGTGTTTAAGAGGGATGTTCAAAGATTTCAGGTTCGCTTGGTTTCACAAAGTGGAACAGGAAACACCATAAAAATTTAACGAGAATAAGTTTTTATTTGCGTTACTACTTACAAGAACTTGTAGATTAATTTTTAAAAACTGTAACCATCAACATTTTCACAATTGTCTTCCAACGGATCATTTTTTTTCTCATTCGCTTAACGCAGACGATTTTAAACTTTCATCTAAAAAATTTTAACATGAAATTACTCAGAATAAGTAAAATATGAACATTTCAAATGCACTCGTGTGTAAATGAGTATAAATACTCTTTCATTTGCAAACACGTAGAGACAAAATGGCTGTAAAGAACTACAAGATGAAATAAATTTTATAGAAGTATTGTCTACCATTTATTCAATTTTAAAAACTAAAAAAAATTACAACTTTTACGATAGTGTACAATGAAATACAATTCTATACATACAGCTTCAAAATTTAGAATGAAACATTGGTACTAATACTAAAACTGAACGAACAGGCCATTGAAGAAAAATCAACATTTGTGGAAGAATCCTTTGAAGTATACAGTTACTTAGTCACAATATCAACGACTTGCTATAGCGTTATAGCATGTAAAAGTTTTTAATGTATTTGATTGCCAACATGATGAAACAAATTCATTAAACTACGACTAGATTTAATTTTGTTGAGATTCTTAAGATACATCATGACGCATTGAAAGATTTAAGAAAAAACAGTACAACAAACTTAGCATTAAGGTCAAAAATTCTGTACTTCAAAAAGTTTTCTATTTGAGTGCAATACTCTTGGAAGCCATACATTTGATTAAACGTCTCAGTGATGTTTTTTCAAGATTATCAATCTATTTAACAGTGAAAGTTAACACGTTACAATGTATTTGTATACAGCAATACAATTGAGTGTACAAAATTTAAAGATAAAGAATTGCGATAAAAATCTACAAATTGTACAATCCTTACACAATTTGATTTATGAAAACAGGATAATTTAATAAGTTCACTTTATCAAGCCAGAGAAGGCTATCCACTTCTTGCATCAATTAAATTACACTGACATCTGCATTATAAGAATTTATGCATTCCATTCGACTCTATAAAAATATATTCAGAATTCCTACAAATTTTATTTTCAAAACTTGATAATCATTTATTTAACAGTTAATAAAGGTTGGACGATGTATTTGATGAGAAAACTGAATCTTGACTTGCTCCGATTTTGAATCGGAAGCTGCAAATATTGCATCGCACCGAAGGAGATGGTACGCGAATAAGATTACTGTCATTCGAATTGAATCGGCAACGTTTTTAAAGACTGATTTGAAAGAAGATTTATTCAGAGTATTTGACTACAGCTAAGCCTAGATCTCGTTTGTGCTTGGTATTCGAATATTTCTGTTATTTGATTGGAGATTTAATTGCATCCACTAAAAACTTTTCCCAGCTTTCAAGAACTTTTTAATGCAAACTCGCATTTCGCTGTCTAATTCTAGTTTAATAAAAATCCTTACATTTTAATAAAACTGAAATTACTGCGAAATTTTTTTAAAAGAAAGATTTTAATTCTAGATTACATTCCAAAGAGTAAATTCGATTTATCGAAATTGATGCAAACATTCATCGTAGGCATCAAAGAGCAAATCGTGCTGCTGATTGGAAACTAGGTAGAAATAAGAAGCCTGCAAGTGTAGGAAGAGGAAAACCTACAGTAACAAAATTTGGATTGCCTACGCTCAATACCAATTTTCATAGATGGACAAGTTTAACATTATAGAAAGGAAGAATTCCTATATAATCAGGGGGAAGGTTACTTTAGTAAGTGAATAAGTTCAATTCCCGGTTTTTTGTGTGTGAGAACCGATATTATTCATCAAGTTCAGTTTCGTTCAAAGATGTTAGTTATATATTGAGCAAAACAGTTAATTCGAAGATTAATATTTCGATTTACGCTTCTAAAAATGTCTGGATCTAAAATACGGAATTTAAGATCTAAATAATACTGAAAAGGCAATTAAGGACTTCTAAGTAAAAGGTACCGGTCGAGTTAGTGACTAGCTAAATTTACAAACTTTCAAACGCTTATTTAATACTTTACGACTTTCTATAAAATTTATCGATTATAAGTAAACGACTCGGGTCAAGTTCCACGACATTTTTTATTTCGATGCTGATCAGGCATCTGGTTCAAAAATGTCTTCAGGAACTGATAAGGTTATCAGTGAACTGGCTAGCAGAGCCACTGATAATCTGTGAGCAAGAGGAAATTGAGAACAGAAATGGCAAAAACATTTTAAACTGATCATAACGAAATAGTCAATGTAAGAAATTACAATTAAGAGGTCATTTTAATTATCATCCGTAATTTTGAAGAATATTCAAGTTTATTTGAATTTATGTGGAAGCGATGCAAGAAAGTTTACTATCCAATGGGTTTGGCTGCTCCAGTTTAATTTCACTAGTCTACTCAAGACAAGATTACTCTGAAATTTTTTATTAAGTGGGGAAACGAAATTAATCTATAAATCTCAGCTAAATTTTGCTGTTCAAGAAGTTTCTCAAAATTGAAGGTACTACCAAGATATTTATTTAATTCATGGAAATTTAAATACCTCACTAGATTAGTCAAGGAGTTTATTTTAAGGATCTCAATACTAGATTAAGTATTCCCAAGGCCCGTATACAATTTAAATAATAAGAAAAATTGAATCTTGATGTAGAAATGCTCAGCTCAGATTCTGAATTCTGATCTCAACCACTATGCTATCGCGGTCCACAAACGAACGCAGACGATTTTTTATATGCAAATAGCAAATGTCTTAAAACAATCAAACAAGAAAAAAGTCTTTTCAGCCATTTCGATTGGTCGGAAAATATTCAAGATTCTTTAAAATGGACTGATGATTGTTGGTTTTCACCTTTTATGGTGTTTTTGCAGTAAATGATTTCAAGTATATGTGATGTTTGGTTGAATTGTGTTGTAATAATGGAAATAAACCTCTTTCATTGGTAAGCTATTTTTTACATAGAATAAGTTTTTAAATTTTAACCTATTTTCTGGCTTAGAGGTATACAAAATACTTTTAGAAATAATGCCGTCAACTATTTTTACATGACATTATATCGTCATTAAAATATCTAGGGTAATCTGGAATAGGACTGTTTTATTTTAAAGTTTAATGTTATAACTTTTATAATTCTTGCAAATGATGGAAACTTAAAGAATATAGAATATATTAAATATAAAACCAATACCTTTATGAGCTAAAATACTTCCTTTTTTTATATAGAACTTTTTATGGGTCTTCGATTTTGAATTTTTCAATAATTACTCTTGAAATCTACACGAATGGTTTAACTGCAGAACTGTCGCGTAACATTTTCTGAAAGATTCATTCAAATTTTCATTTTAAGAATTCTGCTACGAAACTTGAGTTTATTCCAAGCTGAGGAAATCTTGAAACATTGGGAACTTCACTCTTGTGTCTTAAGCTAACCTAATGTCATTCTGTCTCGAATTCAACAGCCATTTGTGCACAAACTCTGCAATGGCGAAACTACAGCTCCCGTTTAAATGCAATGTTCGCCTTCTTAAATATCACAACAAAATATTTTCCAATCGAAGCCAAATCGTTGGTTATCAATACTATTGAAGAAAACGCGAGTTTACTGTCATCACAAATTCCAACATGAGGATTTCTAGTTGGGATAAATCAAGGGTATCGGCACTTCAAAGACTTACTTCCTGCTATGCATATAAGCTTGTTAGTGTTCGAAATAAACAATCCAGATTCTGAAGACTAACAAAAACAAGATACTCGAAATGGTTCAATATGCCAAACTATGCAAGCTATTCTTTTGGGTTGTTGGGTCGTATTAAGATATTTCTAAATAGACTTTTATCGTATGAAATATAGATTTTAAAAATTGGTAACTGAAATTGAAATAATTTGAGCTGGATCTGTATTAGTCCTGTCTGTCTAGTAGTAAACCAGCTATATTGTACAGATATGCTTATTTGTGCATGCTTCACTATTGAATTAACCGTCAGATTACAAATTAATGGGATGCATAGTTCTTGAATATAAGTATTCAGTTCAAGGTGCGAAAAACTAAGAAATAAAGACGATTCTTTCTCATAATTATTTTCTCACTTACTGAAATCAAAAATGATTCATTATTTGAGTGGAATTAAAAGAACAAATCAATTTTTTTTATAAAGCTTTAAATACTATTCGACTAAATATTTAGTATTTCCTAGCGTTTTATTCCTTTCAATAACTTTCTGAGGAAAACAATTGACACGTGATGTGTTACTTTCTGATAAAATAAAATTGAAATCGTCAAAAAACTTAAACTGGATTTTTACGAATTTTCGCGCTCTCTTTGCTTTAAAATTTGTTTGTCTGTGTAATGAACTCATTTCTCACGCTTTGAGCTAATAAAATAAAATGGTGTTTGGAAAAGATAAATTTGTAAAAT
The DNA here is from genome assembly GCA_026289955.1 of Argiope argentata. Taxonomy (NCBI): domain Eukaryota; kingdom Metazoa; phylum Arthropoda; class Arachnida; order Araneae; family Araneidae; genus Argiope; species Argiope argentata. The sequence continues at coordinate 3,264,141 of JAOUZG010043444.1, read as the reverse complement.
TCTGTCAACTTTGAGTTATAATCATTCTAAAATAGAATTGGCTTTTCCGTTTAAAATGACTCGATAATTTCAAAACGTAAAGTTAGATGAATACCATTTGGTACAGGTTTAGAATCTCAAATATATTATAAAATTCTGAACATTATCTGCCACAAGATTGAATTTTTTGTTTTATACTTCTGTTGATATGTAAATGCAGCGATTTAAACCTATTAAATTCGGTATGTCGTATGTCTACAAAAGAAATTCAGAATCAAATTCTATAATTCGGAATAAGGAATCAAAAAAGCATATTTGCTATATAGATGCAGTAAAGAGGAAGAAATCGCTATATTTAAGAAAAATTCAAAAATGAAATGGAAGACATTCGCAGTCTTATTTGAAACGTTTAATTTTACCCTGGGAGAAGGATAAAAGATTTTGATTAAAATTTCCGAGAATGTCTTGTTGAAATTATTGCCGTTCGCTTCAGCGAAAAAACGGTCTCTTATGGCATTAAGTATTGAGATTCCTTGGCTGAGTGCCTGAATTCTTGTATTCATTTCTATAAATCGGATGGCAATTACGATCTTAATGCTGGATAAATATTACAGGGAATTGTATAATATGATTTGGTTACTTTCAGCGGGAATGAGAACTGGTACAGAACAGAATGCCGTCTCATACCCCGTATCTGTGACCATTCTGGTCACTTCACGGTTTGGTGGGCATGTTACGGGAATTTTAAGTAATAAAATATTTATAGTAACAAAATAAAAACAATTATTTAAAGAATTTACAAGAATATGAGATAATAATGAGAAGCCGTTTACAGAGATTTTCTTCCTTGAAAAAGGGTTTGACACTATTATAGGCTGAAATATAACGTCATACATTCTAGGTTCATTTAATTTTTTGACACTAGGTGACGTTGCCGGTACTAAAAGGAGATAGAAAATAATTTGGCTAGTTGGAACGAAAGGAAACTCTGCTTGATTAGTGTATAATAGGAGACTGCTTGTTTTTATCCTCAGTCTTTGTGAGTATGAGACTTGTTGAGGATTAAGCGAATAGATTTCTATTTCCACTTATGAATTTAATTGTGGTGGATTTTTTGCCTGGATAGACGGTTACTGGCGACTCCTTTCAGCCATTCCAGTTCATGGCTTGGTGATAGTTTCTTCATATGCCAAGAGATTGTGAGAATACATTCCGTGGCATAATGAAGTGCCGTGCCAGTCCCACCACAACTACACTGATCACTCCTAGAAAGGTTAAGCCTTTTAAGGTAGGCAGAAAAAGGGCCGTGTTCTGAGAAGAAAATATCCTCTGATCCAGTTTGGGGGATGAAGGTTGACTGAAGGCAGAATATTGAAGACTTTCCTGCCTGGGTCACCATTGCTCCAATATCCTTGCCGTTCCTCTAGCATGTCTTTCCGGAGCAGGGCTTTTATATATGGAGAAAACGGGTACAGTGCGATAATAAAATTCGAACACCTAGAAAAATGCGACAGATGCTACTTTTATGCAAGAATCTTGCGCTACATTATCCACTAATGAGTTGAGTAGCTACTTCTTGCATTGCAATTTTTCTACAATAGTTGTAGAATTAAGATTCAAGGCGCATTCCAGTGTTTTTAAGCATCTGTTGGCGCCGTTTTTGAAATGCAATTTTAAAACTTCTGATTTCTTTTAATATTTAAGTAAACGAGTAAGAACAAGTAACGAACAAAAGCCTAGTTTATGTATGGTCACATTTATTGTTAAATGTCATTCAACAAAAATGAATATTTTTAATGTTGTCTTCATATTACTTAATTTTTATAGCATTTCTCATCTGATTTTTATATTTATTGCAGGAACTGGAAGCAACTTGTTTCACGTTCTGGAAAAATGAATCGCCAGTATAAGAGGAAATCGATCGCTGCGCTTTGCGGCCCAATCATGAAAATGAAGGAAGCAACTTGAAATTCTCTGCATCCAGCCATACACCCCAATCGGAAAGTTTCAGCTTTACCCAAAGGTCAGCAACTCGAGTAATCAAATTCTTGAAGCCTCGTACTTTACGAATTTCTTGAATGTTCGAAATATAATGTACATTCCTTAGATAAAGTTCGATTGCCTTGGATAATCTTAGCCTTTTAATGTTGTAATTAGTCTTCCAAAAAAATCATAAACATGATTAGATTCCTAATTGATCGCGGGAAAACAAAGTTACATTAACCTTATCAATTTCTTAGGATAATATTTAATTCACCTTGCATTTTATTCATAATAAATACTTTAAATCCTTCAAGTAGCCAATTTTTAATTCCTTTATTTTCATTCATTAATTCTGTACATTATCATGCTCATTTATCTATTCTACTCTAGATCTTCATTCTAGTTATGTTTTAGGGTTATGTTTTTGTAAATTGTTCCTTTCAAATTGATTACTTCTAATTTTTGAATCGAGTCTACTTCATCTAAACCAAATCGGAAAGGGGCCATACGAGCCCTAGATAAGGAGGTGTGGTGTTCAGGTTTATTGTTTTAATTTCCCAAAAGACAATCTTGGCACAAATCTTTATGGCTCAAAAAAGGCCTAATTCAAACCAATGTAATTTTAAGATGGAACGTTTGTTTCTAAACTTCATATATACTTGTAAATTGAATCATACGAAATGAACTTAATTTATGGCCTATGGACATAACATTCAGCTCTCAAGTTAATCTTGGTGTTCTTTTACATGGAGTGATTATCCAGGACATTGGCTTAGGTTGCTAGTTCTCAATTACTTAAACTTTCCAAAGTAGGAAAAATATTGTCACGTTTATTCATACTAGATTATTATAAATGGTTTCTTAACCACTTCGCATACAATACGTGTCTGACAAGCTCATCGAATTACCGCGTTTTTATTTTCAAGTCTGCAACTAAGCCACAGAATTAAGTATTTAAACGAGAAAAAATCAATGTGAAACGATTTGGTATCCCAAATGCTCCATATATTTTTAAAAATCAAACTAACAACAAACTACCAAAATAAATTCGTATGTCAAGTAGTTAATTTATACCATTCTGTAATTTTATACAATTTTTTGTGTAAATCTTCAGAAATATTACTCGTATACTCCTATGAAGTAAGTTATCTGTTAAAAATAGATTGATAAAATTTTAATTTGCTTTTATTAAACAAGAACGTAGATTATTTATGAAATCCTTCTTGAACTTCCAAATTAAAATTGTGTAAAGCTTAAGAGGGTATCAAGAAGGGTTTTATATTTTAATAGGACATTTTACCTTGTACTCTAATTCAATAAAAATTGAATGCACCTCAGAATAATTGAGGTAGCATCAAAATTGTTATAAATTCGCATGCTTTCCTCATCCAAATGTGTTCAATTTTTATAGGTCCATTTGCCTATGTTTGAGCAGTCGCTAATTAAAAGTGGGTGGAGCATGCACATTGAGAACCTCCAACACATTCCATAGATGGAAAGCAAAGTTCATGTGGTGAGTGTTGAATAGTTAATTAACTTGAGAAAGCACCAAACCTGTGTCAATTGAATCGTAGGAAGAACATGCTTTTTATCAATGTTTAAAACTTATATCAAAGAGAACTGGAAGGGGCCTAGATCTGAATGAAGGATCTTAATTGGAAAAAATTAAACTAAAATGAATACTCTAAATTTCCTAGTTCTTAAATTTTGCCTTTGACAAATAATTTGAACAGGATTGGGTGAAGAATGTTAACAATATTTCTATTTGCGTATTAGTTAACATTTAAACAATTGGTTCTGGTATCACAAGATTAGTAAATATCGTAGGTCATAACTTTCGAGAGAAACGCGATTACCGAACTTGGAATGGTATAGCAGACTAGTTTTGTCTGCGCTTGCAAGGTCCCTTTATATTTAGTAGGAATAATTGTCCCAAAATGGACTTGGTGTTTCAGTTTTGGCAGATTAAAATTGTGCTGACATTCATAATCGACTTCGTGTAAGTACAGTAATTATAGATGGCATTTCCACAGTAAGGTTTAACCCCTTGAACGACAATTTGTTTCCAGCCAGCACGGCTCTGGCAAACGATTTAATTTTCTTAGTTTTAAGAGGAAGGATTGATATAGAAACTTACTGTTTTGTTGTTCAAATAATTGATTATAAAATATTTGTTTCACACATTTATATAAATGTTTGTTATATAATTAAGGTCAGTTAATTCTTCATTAATGTTTACAGTTCTGCATGGTATTTAAACGAAAGTACTTGTTCCCACATTTATACGTATAGATTTATACAAATTACATTCTAAAGGTAACTAGTAGCATGCACACCAATATATAAAAGTAATAGTCTGGATGACTTGCACATACTTCTCAAAATATCAAACCTCAATTTCAAGCGAGTAAAGCTCGTCATTGTCGGTTTGTTCTGGAAAATTTGACGAGCTGGGCTCGTCATTTCCGTTCAAGAGGTTAATTAAATCCCAAAATAGTGAATAAATATCGCTACGGGTATTGGCTCAGTCGGCAAATTTTTTAATTATGTTGACAACTAATTAATTCTGGTACTTAAAAAAATGTTTATGGCACTTGTCATGGAAAAGCTCGCTGAGGTATTCAGCAATTTAAGCCAAATCAGCGTCTCTTGTTTTGCAGTAGCGCCAACTAGGGCCAAGAGTACGACTTTTGCTTCTCACTCGTCACTTTCGCTTGCACAGCCCCATTTTACATTAACACTCTTTAGATATGTAAATACCTAACCTGTAAGTTTCCTGCAATTTGTCTTGAGTACAAGTTTAACCCAGCTTTATGGGAATTAAGTCTCTACCAATTATCTTCTGAGTTCGGTAATTTGCTCTCTGGCACATTTCGGATAGTGCAAAATTTTTGGCGTGGTTCGACTGTAGTTGCGAAGAACCTCAACTTCTCAGAAAAATCGACTGAATGCCTCGGATCTTAAAATGCGTATTGCAATTATGCGTAGAATAACTAGGCATCAATTAAAAATTCTAATTCAGCAAGTTAATTTGTTTGATCTTAAGTCACAAATTTCATTTTAATGATTCAACTCGGAATATTCATGTGCTTATTAAATTTTCAGGTCGGCAGGTCTATTCCATACATCGTATCTTGGCATCTTTTAAATCTCCTTGAAATATATTGCTGTCTGACCGAGAAGCATCGGCGTTTCACATATTTGGATGGACTTGCATGTGAAGATTATGGCCCAGTATCTTAGATAGGCTCTGTGCGAATCCTAACTAATGAAATCAAGTTTTATGGCTAAGTTTTTAGTTCTTTCAAATTTATTCACGAAAGAGCCATGTACTTTATCTGTACAACTCGATATACGAGTACTTGAAATAATTGTGAATTGTTTTATACCATTAAGCGGGAACTTCAATAAATATTTAAATTTTTCTAACTTAAGTTCAATTTTAAAATTAAAATTCTCTAAACTTCAAATGAAACAGATGCTATTTAACAATTATATAAGGTCAATGTAGAGAAATACTTCTATACGATCTAATAATTTCTCGGATATTTTATTGACGACATGCATTTTGGATAAATTTCAATAAACTATCGAATTTTGATTTAGTTTGAATGGTATACGCTTTAATTTCCTTGTAAATAGAAGAGTAAAAATCAAATATCGCAGTTAAATATACGATCTAAATTATCAATTTTCCCATTCCAAAAATATTGCTTTTAAATTTCTTATGCTCAATCTGTCCAATAGGTTCTAAGGAATAGCTTTTTTACTCAATTTGATTCATCATATTACCAATTATCTGAGGTTTAATTCAATATAGAACAAAGCATAATATTTACAGTAAAAGTCTAAACAAAAGAATGTTTGACGTTAATCCACGCTTTTGAATGTCACCACCCACGTGGATAATTCTGGTCGTCCAGGAAAACACGAATTTGATACAGTACAATACTTTAAGGTTTTAGACGAGTATGCTTATTTCGAATTTTAAAGTCTCGATTGATTCGCTTGATTTTAAAATTCTAAAATTATTTTGCATAATTTAATTCGGATTTATTTCAAACCTTAAAATTTCTTGTATCTGCACTTACCAATCGTCTTCACCAAGAGTGCAGACTTCGAATTTTTTACTGACAAGCAAATCCATTCCTTATAACAAAGTATAATGATCGCATAATTTTCAGGATTTTTCTTAACTGCATGTATTCTTCCTCAAACCATCGCATTCTTGAGATGGCTAAACTAGATACCAACAATTTTAGACAAAGACAATCCTGAACCGATTTCTCTAAAAAGAAAATTTAAATTCACCTTCATTTGAATTCATTGATATGCTTTATTAACATCTAAATTTTGGTTCTTAACGATACTGAAAATGAATCAATGATCGAGTGAATAATTAAGATTTTAACTCAAAAGCTATATTAAACCGTGGCGCAAAACCTTATATTTTACGTATTCAAACTTTGCGTTACATTCCTATGAGGATAAATCACTAAATATCCATGGCAAAAAAATCCGTTACCAACATTGAAAAATGTAAATTTTATGTGAACTTCGCTCGTTTTGCTGCAATAATAATCGTTTCTTGTCAATTTCAATGCATTCGCTTAACGATTCGCAAAATGAGGCAATGATACATTGCGCTAATGATTTAAATTAAGTTTAAGATTGAACTAAAATATCAAGTTTTCTATCCATTGCCGAAATGCAATTAGAGTTTGAGGAACATTTTTAAAAGCTAAAGACGGTTGCAGATGCCAATGTCAAAAGTAGAAATTGCATTTATTAGGCGTGATCGTAGGAACAGAGTTTTTAGGGTGGCAAGCTTCGACGGAGGGTAGATGGAAAGGGAGAACACGTTAAGAATGTGCCAATCCTTGTTGACTTTCCGGTTAGACTGTTTGGGACCGGCAGTCTAAATGGGAAGTCACGGTCCCCAGGGATGGGTATTCTTAACTTGTTATTGGGGGTGATGGCAGCATTGGGGGATGATCGCTAACGATGAATGTGGCAAGTTGGGTAAAAATTTTAAACAAGAAGTTCAGGAAATTAGAATTTACTATGCAATTTATGCTTTTACATTGGTAGCAACTGTTCTAAAACTGCGTACTTTACAAAACATAAGTATAAAATTTTTAATTATATAACCTAATGCTAGAGAAATAGCGATAAAAAGTTTAGTTGTTGCCGGAATAAAGTTATAAAATGTTGCCTCTACTAACACGGGATTTAAAATTCCTTCAACGTGATCTATTCATTAGGATTCGTTTTTAAATTGCAAGCTAAAATTAGTTCACCTGTCTATAAACAATACGATAAATCAATAATCGGCTTTTAAATTTGATTTCCTTATAGAATAGTTTATTACTTTAATTGCGTTTTAGCAAGTTAAATTCGATGGTTTTGAGGAAACGTTTAGATTAAAGGAAACCGCTACATTTAAGGGAAAGCAAAAAGTCTAAATTTAAAAAATTTTTTAAAGTCCATGCAACTTATTCTCTTTGATATCAAAATTCTAAATTAGGGACTTTTAATTTTGGAAGTATAAAATTAACTTGAAATAATCACTAAAGAAACCGTACAAACATTCTCAAACCTTAACTTTGTTGCAGTTTTGTCATTAACTTGGCAATAATTTAAAGTAGAAATTTAATTATCCTGAAATAATTAACTGTATTAATTATATCTACTTTATCTCGGTAAATTCTTTTAAACGAGAATTCAAATACTGTAGGGAAACTTAAATGACGCCAGCATCCCATTTGGAGAGATTGAGCTTCTAAAATTGCATTGCATAATGCGTGAGCTAACTTGTTAAATTTGGTCACATTAATTTGGAAGAAAGCAATTAAACATCTGTTTCATTTGAATCTTAATTTAAATTTTAAATAAATATAATTTAAATTTTAGATTTAAAATCTGATTTGTGTTGCTAGTTTAATGCTCTATTAAACTTGAAATGAATTTTTAAAGGGCATAAAGTTTAAAATTTGACCTAATTTCTCTGCAATTAATATTAAATCTTTTAATGGCAAAATAATCTGCCTTTATTTTGATTGCATAATATCTTAACTGAATGATTTAAGTGATTAATAATTTTTTTCCAATAAATCTTGAATCTAAGTTTAGCTCTGAAGTTCCCTTAAAATTCTTTAAATCAGGATTCAATTTTACTTTCATGATTAGTAAATATATATATTTAAAACTGTTTGTATCGCCTTGCAACTGCTGTATTCATTGTCTTAAGCTTTGCAATCGAATTGTTCAAATGAGTCAAGACTGTCGAACGAATTATCTGCAGTATTCTTTATACCATGTATTGTCAAGATTGCTTTTTACACTGTATAATGTAAATAAGTGTTCATAAATATTTGAAGGATCTGTTTGTCAAGCAAAGTAATTTTCTTCAATTGTAGTATTTTTATGTATTCGGATTCTTTTTATGCAGATTAAATTTTTAAAAGTAATGTTAAATTGTAAGTTTATTTAGAATCTAAATTTTTAACTTAAAATTAGTATAGAACTAAAGGTTGGACGGTGTATGTTAGACAGATTAGATGTAAGCCCCCACACCCTGTTAAAGTAAATATTTACCGTTTGAAATTTGCTTCAATAGCTCTCTATAGAATTTGCGAGATTTTGAGTATTCTAAAAATTGAGCTAAGGAACTCGACTTGAAATACTTCAAGTTTTTGAATCTTGCAGTTCAAACGATTTCATACTAGTTATACCGAAGAAAATTCATAATTATTTAAATATATCATTGTGATGCTTCTATAAATTTAAATACCATAAAGGAACTTTTTAATCCAGAATCTGAACTTAATTCTCCAAATTCTAAAATTTTAACTCCTGTATTATATTCTCCTAGTAAATGTTTGAAGTTGGAATGAAAACTCTGAATTAGAACTTGTGTAATTTCGATAAAAATGACATGCTTGCCTTCTGTCCGAGATTCTTAACCCTTCTATTTCAAATCTTAACATAATTGGCACTCTACTAGGGTGAGAAATTCCAGTTTATTTTTTAATCAATAAAACGGAGCTGTTGAATTAGCTTTCTTGTTGATTACGCAATTTCTATCTTGGACGACAATCGCTCTATTCTCGTTTAGTCCAGATCTTGTTTCGATGTAGAGAAGGATATCGATCTAGGGATGTCAGTTGTTCTATTCGATAGCCAAGAATCGTATGCAATATTGAATCCTAATCATCGGGTCGAAATCAATTCACGAGGCGGGGAAACTTATGCTCATGCCATTGACTCTCTACAATAAATCGTTATTTTAGAGGTTTTCTCTTTATATGCGTTGGTTTGTCTCCGTGTTTTCAATGTTCTGTCGATGTAGGCTAACCATAATGAAGGCCCGATTAACCTCCAGAAACCCACCAAAAGTCGATCTTCTAATTTTGAATCAAATGTTATTTATCTTATGCACGCAATTTTATTAAACGCTACCAAGTTGCAACATTCTGTAGTAATTGTAAACTGTTTGTTAGAACTGTCTAAAGCCAAGATTATTTCAGTGGCATTTTTATCTTCTGTTTGTCGAATTTACAATCGTTCAGATGCCAAGAATTCTCCCAGAGTATTAAATATGTTTAAAATTTTCGGCCACTACGTTAACGGGTAGGTGCAAAGAACTTTCATTGCAGATTTTGCAATACAGCCTATTTTAATAGTCCAGTATTCAACCCGATTCTCTCATTTAAAAGACCAATTTTTTAGATTCATTATATTCAGATTATAAATGTAACGCAATAGTTGCGTCTTATTTTCTCGGATAACAGCAAGAAACGGATCGAAAGTCGGCTTGTCTCCAAATCTTGAATTTAAAACGCTTACTCTGCTTATGCACTCATTTTTTCTTGACAACGGTACTAACGGTCTTGCAATATTCTGTTGTAAATAAATGCAAACTGTTCATTGGAACGTTAGAAAACTAATTTCATTGAAAGTTTTATGTACTTGGCATGGTATTGTTTGTTCATTTCATAAGTCTAGATGCCAGAAATATTCCCAATGTGTTGATTACGATTAAAATTTTGCAAAATTCCCCAAAATCTCGGGAATTGAAGTGTAAAGAAAACGTTTTGCAATACAGCTGCTTTAAATGCACAGAATTCAACCCGATCCACTTAAATTAAGTCTTAACTGTCTTTTCTTTCCATTCGGACCCTTAATGTGACGCAGTAGTTCGTGAAATTGAAAACAATTTCCGTTTTGACAAAGTCGGATGCATCCGGAATTAAAGAACCAGACAAGTCCTCGTTGTTCTCCTAAACTGGATCAGAATAATTAAAGCGAGCTTTGCATTAGCGTGTGTTTATAAATAACTAATAAAATTTGACTTCTAAACATCAAGCTTGTATAACTTAAACTTACTTGGGAATAGATAAAATTAATTTGAATTTATTTCTCCCCTTTTCAGTTGAAGACGGTCCATAGCAACGCCGGCATGCTAACAGACAGTCTTCTAGTAATCGGTTTTAATCGCGATGACTGGCCACCATCACGATTAAAACATTTCAAAGCATGTGCTAGGATTAATTTTTATTTCTGCGGAAGTTTTAGATCTGGGACAAACTTCTGTAGTCTTAGCTGCGAAATCCACACATTTAAAGATTTTTTAGACGCTTCAATTTTAAAAACCGCATGAAGTATTTCGATTTTTCTAGATAAAAGGAATACAACTCGGATTCGTTTCCCATTGAACAAGTTTTTCGATTATCTTGCGTAACATGCAGCGTTTTCGCGTTAGTTTAGAATATCGATTTTTAGTTCAATATGCGTGAGGTACAATAACGGCTTGTCTGGTTCACAAACGAGATGAGTCTTTAGAATTTCTTAATAAGCTGCTAGTTCTCGTTTTCTGAGGCAATCTTTGCTTTGCAAAGCTTTCGTCAATATTGGTATGGTTTCATAATTAGATTTTTAATCTTATGCAGTCCACTTTAAACTATTCGACTTTGAGATTCTTGTTCAAGATTGCACATTCCAAATTCCTCGCATTTGTGAATATATTTCGTAGTCTGGAGTGAGGGTAAATATTGAAGTCGTTCAACAAAAGGCTTATTTCAGCAATTCATCAGAGGAAAAAAATGCTAAATCTCCTTCAAGGTGAAACTTGGAAGTTTACCCCTTATTTTAATAAGTTCAAAAATCAAATTAAATTCCTTGTCTGCTCTAGTGAGGTATTTATCGAGGTATATTTATTATCTTAAGCCAGGAATATAATTTGTTGCCAAATTCACATTTGAAAAATCTTCTTGGTTGCTAAATTTAGCTTCGACTTATAGATCAATTTGCTTAGTTTCTTAAATTTCAGAGTAATTTTGAGTTGTAGGTTATTCAAATTAAATTGGTAAAACCAAAATCTTCGTGTAGAAATTTTTTAGTAGCGTTCCCTAGGATATTCAAACGTAAACTTAAATATTCTTCAAAATTTTCAATTGAAAATTTTGATCTCTTAAAGCTATAACTATTTCATAGTACTCAGTTTAAAATGTTTCTTGCCATTTACATTCCTCCATTTTTTTCTCTTGTCCACAGATTATCAGTGGCTGTGCTAGCCAGTTCACTGATAATCTTATCAGGTCCTGAAGGCATTTTTGAACTAGATGCCTGATCAGCATCGAAATCAAAAATGCCGTGGAACATGAACAGAGTTGAATTTTAATTGTGTTAAGTTTATAAGAAGTCGTAAAACATCAAATAAACATTTAAAGGTTTGTCAAAATTAACCTCATAACATCAAACGTTCCTCGAACAATACCCTCTATTTAGAAGTTTAATTGCCTTGCCGGTAGTTTTTAGATCTTTAATTCCGCATTTAAGTGATCCAGAAGTTTTCAGAAACGTAAATCGATATCGATCGTATTGGCGAGTAAAATGATAGTTGTCGAGCATTTGAGAAGTTAACGGCTCTTTTGACGAAATTAAACGATGAATAATATTCGTTCTCCACAAAGAGGAATTGGGCATCCTAACTAGCGCAAGCACCCCCTCCCACTTCCCTGAAAATGTCAATTTTAAATTTCTGTAATGTAAAACCTTAATGCTGATCTTCAGATTTATTTTTAAACTTTCCCGTCTATAAAAATTGATATTGAACGTATCGAATCCAAATTTTGCAACTGTCGGTTTTCCTCTTCCTATACTCGCAAGTTTCCTATTTCTATCTACTTTCCAATCCTCTACACGATTTGCTCTTAGATGCCTACGATGAATGTTTGCATCTATTTCGATTAATCGAATTTAATCTTTGGAATGTACTCTAGAATTAACTTTCTTTTTAACATTTTTCGGAGTAATTTAATCTTCATTAAAATGGCAAGGATTTTTATTACACAAAAATTGGACAGAGAAAGGCAAGTTTGCATTCAAGTTCTTAATCTGGGAAGTCATTATTGGATGCAATTAAATCTCTTATAAAATAACCGAAATATTCGAATACCAAGCACAAGCGAGATCTAGGCTTAGCTGTAGTCAAATACTTTTAATAAATCCTCATTTAAATAAGTCATTAAAATCGTTGCCAATTTAATTCGAATGACGGTAATCTTATCCGAATCCCATCTCCTTCGGTGCGATACAATATTTTTAGCTTCCGATTCAAAATCGGAGCAAGTCGAGGTTCAGTTTGTATGATCAAATACATCGTCCAACCTTCTATCAACTGTTACATTAATGTATATTAACTTGTTTCAAAGAAATTCTAAATATTTCTGATTATAGGAATGAAATATGTAAATATCTTGTATAATGCAGATATCTGTGTCCTTCAGTTGATATCGGAAATTTAGTGTGCATTTTGTCGTCATTATGTAAAGATGTCATTAATAAAACCTTTAAACTATCTTCTCGCAAATCTAAGATCTATTCGTAAATTTTTATCATAATAAACCTGGAATTTGTGATTTTACAGTGCACCAAGCTGTTATAATATATGGATGCGATGTGACATTAAATTGTATCTATCGATAGTCAAGCAAATTCTGATTCGATCGCATTTTGTACAATGCATGAGTTGTACGCGTATTATTGCGCATAAACTGCGAATGAAATGATAAATTTTTGACTTTTGACAATTGGATCAAGAACCATTCCATTTCTTAAATATTTATGCGTGAAGGATATAACTCTCAACAAAATGAAAGTCAAAGCTAGTTCTAATTTTATGTATTGGTGTTTTAATAAGTCAGTAATTTTAAGATCGAATTAAATACATATAAATCGAAAATTTAAAGTGACATTGAGGCTAAGATTGAATAATTGTATTATGTAGAAGACTTATAAAATTTATTTTCTTAATTTGTTTATTCACTTGTGATAATTCAGGCGATTTTTTTATACCAATGTTTCATTTTTAATTTTGAAGCTGAATGTGTATGACAATTGTATTTACTTGTATATGTAATAAGAATTAAAAATTACAACTCTCGTTCCCTAGATTGCCTAAACAATATTTTCATAAAATCATTTGTGCTTGCGGTTTTGCTTATTTCTACCTCTACATGTTTGTATTATTCTATTGATTTTGAGTAAGTAGTGATTCATTGTATTTGAAGTGTTTTATTTTGAACAGCAGTTGAAATGATTCTGTCTAAAATTTAACGTTCTAATTGAGTATTTGTGTCAGACAAACGAATGAAAATGAATCGTCCTTCGACAATGCCATTAAAAATGTTTTCTGTCAATGTATTGATGTACGTGTTCTTGGAAATGATTATTTTAAATAAACTCATCTTTGTTCAAAGTTTTTGTGATTTTCTATTTTGCCTTGTGTGCAATGCTGCAATTTTCTCTGAAAGCAGCAGTCTTAAATCGGATTTGAATTTTAAACTATCTGCAAAAACTTTTCCGTAAGTGTTTCGCAACATATAATCGTGTTTATTATAATACCAGAAAAATCTATTTCCTACGTTCTTCATGCAAGTCGAGAGTTGTGCTTTGTTTTGGGAAAGCAATTAAATGAAGATACTGCTCTAATTGATAGATATACAAGAATTCATGAAAGTCTTAGATCACTTCTGTATTTTTTAGATCTTGAGTAGATCGCCTTTGTTTTCAATCTCGTCATCTTCTAGGCAATGAAATAGAAAAACTATAATTCGAATTCAAATTTTAATTGCCTTTTTAAACTTTTCGAAATATTATCATAGCCCGAATTTGTTTGATTCGGCTAATTTCTCCCAACTGACCTCCTCAGTATTTCATTAATGAACCGCAAATCTTTAATTTTATCCTGTCATAAGAATTCTATCTTTTTCATTTGCAAACAGAGAGGGGAGAGAGGCCCGGTGAAAATTGATCCTTTTAAATAGGATTGGGCTAGAGAAATCTTTTTAAAAACTTTAGTTTTATAAATAGGACCTTAAATGTACGTTTTGCAATTCTTTTGAAAATGTTTTTAGCAGAGAAATGTCGGGAGCTTACGACAAGCAAAGCATATATAACAGTGATATTTTCTTCGTTCAATTTTTCTTTGAAGCTTCATTGCAATATGCTGTTTATGCCGAATTTATTTACAAATTTTTGTATTTGAAATGTTAGTTTTGGAGATTCTCTATTGTCAGTTTTGACTAATATCTGGTTTAGTTAAGTGTGTTCTCTTAAGCCGAATGGAACTGTTTCTATAAATTTTGTAAAACTCTGTCGGTAGAATTCTTTTTACTTAGCTTCTGTGTGTGCAATACTATGTATATCGAATTTTCAACTGTTAAATTTTAAATAACAAAAAATAAACTGCAAATTTAAATTACTTCTCGTAATTTAGAATTATTTGATTTAATTCATTTATTGTTTATTTGTGAACCCTTGACAGAAAATTAGCATTGCCACCAAATTTCTTGAGTTCTTGCAATTAAATCTCTTGTAGTTTAAGAGTGCCAAGACATAATTCGGAAAAATCAATTTGTAATATTTATTTAAAATATGACAAACAATCAATCAGATTTCGGTTGTTGCTTTGCTAAGAAGGCCGGTATTATGAATTTTTATCTCAAATTTAGAGTCAATCTCAAATTAGAGTACCTCAATCTCAAATTTAGAAAAGTCCCAAAATTTTGGTAAAGATCCCGCTTCAATCGGCGATTTTCATTACTTGGCTTTTCTTGCGAACTAGATGGAACATTATATTCTTATAGTGCAAATATAAATGAAAACGGTACTTTATTATGTTTAACTTCGAAAAAAATCTTATTATGGAAAGCGAGCAGCTGGTTCCCAAAAGCGTCTAGTGTTAAGTACCCGAATAACACAAGATTTCTTACAAATGCAATGCAATTCAATTTTATTTGCTATTACTATATACATTATGGATTTCCAAGTGAAATTTAAAGCTACAAATCTAGTTTTTGACTCAAGATGAGTTGACTGATAATTCTTGTTCCATATTTCTCATACGGCCTTTCAGAAAATAAACCCACCTGGGAATTCTTAAAATATGTTCGAAGTTTGTTTTGCGGTCATTTTAATAACATACGGCTAACTCGCTACAGAAAGCAAATTTAATATTGCCAAAATGGTAGACATTCTCATCATGCAACTAGATAAACATTTTTAATGAAGTTGACCAATTGAATCGTTTAATGTTAACAATCGCAACGAATTCATTTATTGCTTGATGAGTAAACATTGAATGCTAGACATAATAGTATTATGTATGCTCCATGTTATTAAGCCAAGCCAATTTTATTTAGAATTACTTTTCTAAAAGGGTATGACTAAAAGCTGTAGATATTTAGACATTGTAATATCAAAGCTAACGTTGGGCTGTGCGTGATTGTGCTGGATATTCAAAGACACGATTTCTAACTAAAGGTCTGCTAAATTCATGAAGCAATTTCCTCTCCCTGATGTAGTGTGGAAGTAGGTAAGCTGCCATCTCGGGTGCCATCCTCAACATCTGATTACGGTTCAGAATAACGAGGTTCGTCCCAAAATAGCTATAGTGTTGCTGTAAAACGATACGTTCATAAAATAGAATTTAATGTTAAGATGTTTTCTTCATTAAGGGAAAGAGGAATGCAGTTACGCTGCCAAGGTCACCAATGTGGTATTTGAAGGTCACGATACGAACCCGCGAAGCTAGGGCCTATTGCAGAGTAACACAACAAAATACAAAAGCATACTTGGGTATCGTAGATGTAATCTGGCCTATGAAGCTAACGCCACAGTACTCCCCCACCGACGAAGAAAACAATTTTTAAAGCGCCAAGCGTTATGACGAGCGTGTGAGTGCGTTGGTAAGTGAATGTAAGTTGTGACGGCAAGTGAGTCTGACGGCTTTTTCTGCGGGTAGATTGTGCCATGACTGTTGCTCGTGGTTGGTTGGACAAGGTCATCAATGTGCAATTGAAAGTCCAGGTACGAATCCGCTTTCTGAAGGTTTATAGCAGGTTAACATAATCACATTACAAAAGTATATTTAAGCATCGTATGTTATCTGGCTTACGAAGCTAGCGCCACAGGAATATTTCAAAAGAGGAAAGGAGTTCCCTTTGTTATCTGATGTTGGAAAAGTAATATTCTATTTATTCAATATCAAATATTACTTTGGATCTCTTTTCTTCAATTAGAAATATGGTAAAAGCAGGCATAAGTCTCGAATACCACAATTTAACAAGGGATCTAAGTTGAGCGCGTTATAACATCGCGATTTTTTTTCACGAGTAGTTTACCAAAATATAAACGTTTCTTGATTATATAATTGAAATCATGTTAAAAATAACTTTCATTTATTTGTAATCTAAAATAATGCAATATCCTAATGGTGAAATTTTGATTTTTTAATGCTATCTTTTAAAATCCAGAGTTTAATACCCCTTTTCATAGAGTACCAACATGCTTTTATGACAATACACGATTGAGACTATTCGCCATATAGAGAAAGTGAGTATTTTTCTAATTACGGATAGTTTATAAACATTTAAGAATATGTATTATTTACAGTGTTAATCTCATTCAAGCCTAAATAAGAAAGCATCCGTGTATCAAATGAAAGTTATCTAGAAGTGTTCTCCTTCATATCACCACTGATGGCAAAATGGCTATCAAGATGAATAAGACATAAAAGTAATGGCGTGATAAGAGTCACCCCGCTATTTGGCCCACTTTTAAAAACTCGCCAACTCACCGTGCTGTTACATATTCTCCCTCGAAGAAATGAAACCCTCCATAAATTTATGCGAAATTCAAAATAGCTCACGCGATTTGGCACGTTTAAACCCTTTGGCGAAAAGTAGGGATGATTCTACGGATCGCCCAAAGTAATTTTAAAAAAGGCAGAACAACTCCATTGACTATTTAGATTGTTATCGTTTATTGATCAGAAAAATCTATTGAACTATGCTGAGGCAAAAAAAATAGTATCGTTTGCTTGGGTTGTTAAATAGCCAACAAACTTAAAGGGCATATTTTCTTATTAGAATAAATAGTGCGATCGTAGCTGAATCTCCTGCTTAGAGCACTTACCAAAAATTGCCACCTTGCCAACCACGTGCTTCCACCGTGTCTTTTGGAGGATACTCAATTGTAATTTAACCCCTTCTTCACCGTATTGGAGCGTTATCGCCAACATAGTTAAGAATGGGGTTAAACTACGATCCACGCGAGTAAATTTGTAGTACATAACCAAGAGCATATTGTCTATTTTTAACATTTATGACATATTAGTCACATAGATCATGAGATTACTCATCTTAAGTCTTCAAATATGTTTATGGAGAGACCTTTTTTTGAAACTGAACAACTGAATCCCAATTTAGCAGTTCTGATAACGTTTTATAATAATATATATTTATGAATCCCAGCCTTTATCGCCAAGCAAATGAAAAAAAAAGATCGTTGCATTTTGCATTATTGAGTTGGCTGTCCTGGCTTAATCTGAAAATCGCCAAGAAAACCGGGGATGTGTATACCAAAAGTATGGTATTTTTCCGTTAGCCGGGAGCAAGAGAAAAATCTCCAAATTATGTAGAATTCCACCAAATTTCTTTGGCGATTTTTAGCTTTCGCCAGTCTAACGGAAAAGTACCGAAAGTAATTAGGTAGTGTTCGTAAGTATTGATTTTTTTTTCGTAATTTGAATAAAATTACTTTAAAATTGAAATTCTGGTGGGACAGAAGAGAGCATCACCCCCTTTATGCCAAGGATATTTAGCGCCAAATATGGCAACCAGATGTTGTCGTTGGAGGATATCTTCTTCCGGGAGTGTGGGGAGTTGGCGATTTTGAAAAGTGCGCCAAAGAGGGAGATGTTCTCTACGGATCAACCGAAATTTTTTTAATGCACCATTTACTGAAACTAAATCTTTTGAAAATGATTTGCTTTAAAAAATTGTATTATTTAAATTTATCATAACATTTTAAACAATAAATGTTAAACATTGCTTGTATAGATATTGATTTTTTTTTAAAACTAGATACTACATTGCTTAACAAGTTCTACAATGCTTGATCCGGTAAAAATAAAACTTGAATCTCTGCCATAAATAGATTAGAAACCAGCGGAAGTTGTCTCTGCAAACGACGGACAGTCAGTCCGTTACCGTAGTTGGCTGAAACTTTGATACTAGTCTGAACTGCAGGAGCTGAATATGTACACCGAATTTTATTTGTCTAACTCTTCTTGTTGTAGCAATCATAGTAACTTATATTCTAAAGCATTCTATTCTAAATATAGCAACTTAACATCTTATTCTACAAACAAACTTCCTCTGAACGGTGTTTGCCCGAAATTTGATAGAAATCTCCAAATTTGGTATTGGAATGTAAAGGCCATTTGCTAAATTTTATCCATGTATCTCAAAATTATTTTATCTTTCCAAAAATATGTTTTTCGAACTGAGAAGTATAAAATGTGGAGATTCAGCAAAATCTCCAGTTATGACAACTGTCTAGTTTTAGGAGCTTTGCTTCCCATAAATATGTTGTTTCTTATGGCACTTTCCATGGTCAAGCCCCGCTGATACATCAGCAGATTTTAAGCTGGAGATATGCGTCTTTTGTTTTACAAGTAGCACCATCGAGGACCAAGAATACAACTTTGCTACAAACACGCCACAACCCTTTTTAGGGGCGGACTTCATTCATGCATATTCATTTACTCATCTCAGATCGTAATTTAGCCCTGGAACAGAGAACGATCACCTCTGGCCCAGTACCCCCAGTCGTATTACTCTCGACATGGAGGACTTTGGGACCACGAACAGATTTAACGAGCGCCAGCCGCCACACACTCGGGGAATCTTTTGGCCGGTGAGTTTCGAACTCGTAACCTAAGAAGTATGGGTCCAACGCTCTACCCACCAGTCTTTCCCGATCCTCCTATAAATATAAATCGTATAAATATTAACAATTTTTATTACAAAAAAAAGAAAGAAAAAGAAAGAGAAAGCAAAAGACAGCAAGATTTTTTGAAAGGCGTTTAAAAATATGCGACGAAAGTTGGACCTCAAATTGTGTTTATATATATATATATATATATATATATATATATATATATTGTAACGAATTCACAGAAATATGCATTTTATTTTTCACTTTTATCTCTTAGCGGAAATGAGAAGGCCCGTCTATTGGGTGGGTTTCAATAGATAAGATTTATAGTCTGTTTGTTCGAAAAATCCACATGTTCGATGTTGGTGTAAAAAATGTATTGAAGAAAAAAGATATGAAGAAAATAAATCAATTATTTAAAGTCGAGTTTGTAAATACCTCCCATAAAATATGTCTGATACATTCTTTGATCGGATAAAGCTGAATTCATTGATAGATAAGATGTAAGAAACGCAGGTTTCCTTTGAAAGGAAAAAAAGGTTTTACCATCGGACGTTTACCACCTGTCTGCTGTTGACGTAACGATAACGGTGTACATTTACAGTTTTCGAGCGCACTTTTTTTCGTAGGAGTTTTGATGCGGTTGGTGTTAAATGAGACTTAAGTGGTTGAGAATTGTCTGAATATGCGGGTGTACAAACAGTTTCTTTGGAGCTCATGGGTCGCTGCACTGCAAAGGTAATGTCTGAATTGATAGTTTCATTGTCTCTTTTTTGCAAAAACATTATTTTACGTTTATAAAGTGCTTATGGAGAAACGAGTTTGTCAAATTTTATCTTCCGTCCCTCAAGCTACAATATTCCTATTTCTAAATAAATTTCTATAATTCAATTTTAAATCATTTGTAAAGGAATTGGAACCCTCTACACGATGAAAATCTTTGAAACGTCAATTTCAAAATTGAGTTAATTATTTTTAGTAATTAAGTTAATTATTATAATTCAGTTAATTATTTTCCAGTCAGATTATTTTATTATTATTTATTATTATTTATTTCAATCAATCATTTTTCAGAAAATTTAGTATTTATAGACTGTCCGATTGATATATTCGACTTGGCTCAAAATTAAAATTCCTTTATATGTAATATTTTTAATACAAAACTGTTTTTATTTAATTTATTATGATAAACAAAACTCTTTTATAATCGAAAATGTATTTTTTAATTCTTACCAAAATATCATTTGGATCAAACGATTTCTTTTAAGACAACCGATAATTAAATTTCTGCAAAAATATTAATATTTATTTTATACTGGTACTGCCAATTTTGCTTACAAATGTTGAAGTAAAAAAAAATCTTCATATTACTTATTGACTTAAATTTTCTTTTAAACATGCTTAATCACTATTTTAATACTCGTAAAAGTATAATAAATAAAAAGAAATATAAAATATTATTATAGAATAATTTAAAGTGTAAAAAATGGCAAAATCGTGATTAAATTTTTGATTGTTTTTAAATTTTGAAAAATTGATAGTATTCTTGTTTTTTTACTTTTTTGTATACCTGGTGTAGAGAAAGTAAAAAAATTCAAACTCGAGATTTTGTTTCAGACCTCCTTGAGTTCGAAAAACATATTTGTAGAAAATGAATGTGTATGGCAAAGGTAACTCAAAAATACGATCTTTACACCAAATTTGTAGCTATCTGTCAAATTTTAAGTAAAATCTGTTCAGAGGAAGTCCGGCTGTTTGAGTATAAGTTAACACGATGATTGCAAAACAAAAAGAATAAAATTTGGTATACAGATTTAACATCTATAATTTGGATAACTGCCAAATTTTGAAAGAAAAAAAATCCAATAATAGTTGACTTTCTGTTGGTCTCTGCTTTCAAAAACATATAAACGAGATATTTCAAAAATTCATTGACTTAAATATTTAAAATTTGGAATGGGAATTTTTTACTGTAATTGTAGTTTTGTACCAAATTTTTGATTCAATCGATTAAGAAATGTGTTTCTAAAACAAAAATTGGATTTTTGAATACTGTTAACGCATAGTAGGTATTACTCGCGGAATAACACGCTAAGGATGATAGAATAAAATTCTGTAAAAATACTGAATTCATGGCAAAAAGTATATCGTAACTATTGAATGTAGGCAGCATGTAAGGCAGTCTCTGGCATGACAAGCTTATTAAAGAATATGCGAGAAAGTTTGTCTTTCACCACTCTTAATGGTTGCCGCCTTGTAGTATTTAATATCATTTGTAGCGCGTGCGTATGAACGCAATTATTTGAACAATAGAAAATGCTGTTTTAAAAGGGTTTTTAAATTTATTTATTTATTTTTAATACTTACTAAAAGTTATTTTTTAAAAAATTATTCACTAAAAGTGTAGAAAGAAATACAAGGGGAAAAAATTGGTATATTTATGAAGCTCTTTCTTAATTTTAAAATCGCTTAAAAATAGTTTTTTCTTGGCCACTGATATATTCCAAGATTATCCGAGGAATAAATTTTAATTAAAATTCTAATTTAGAAATTCTTACTTAGTAAATTTTATCATTTAAGCAGTAATTTCTTTCAATTTTTTGTAGTTGTAGGTCCAATGATCTTCCAATAGAGCATTTTACTTCTGGCAAACCATGTAATAGAAATTTTAGAAAATGTTTTAGCCCATCGCGATGTTTACATTATTAATTTTGATGGCATGTCTGTTTTACACCGGAAAGACAGGTGCACTAGCTTATGAGGGTATGAAACCTTGAGCACCCGAGGGCAGAAGTTTGATTTCTAGCTCATATGAAGATATCGCACACTTATTTCATTTGCTTGCACAACCCCTTTTTACAGGGGGGGGCACATTTACACATCTCATAGAACAATCATGCCCTGACCGGGACTTAGGTTCGAGTCGCCCAGATCACGAGGAAGACGCGTTAACGCCGGCATTATTAATTACTATTATTATCATAATGAAGTTTACAAGTATTAATCATTTTACTTTTATACTCGAATATACCAACTCATATACACCAGTGCTTAGGTTTAGCAATAACCCTAGGTTTAATTTAATTGTGTGTGTATTTAAATATGTTTGCGCTCAAAGATTAATAATAATAATTATTTATTTTTGAATTGATTTACCAATTATTATAATTCTAATTTATACTTTTCAAGCCAGCTTTCTGGCGCAGAGGTAGTGAATCTTCTTCGTGCTCTGACCGGGACTATGCCCTAACCATGCCCTAACCGGGTCTCGAATCCTGGGCTCCCAGGAACTCGAATCCTGGGAGCCCAGGATTCGAGTCCCGGTTAGGGCATGGTTGTTCTTCAGTGTACTTTCTGTGAGATGTGTGACTATGCAAGCTAAATGTGTAGCTAAAGTCGAATTCTTGGCCCTAGTTGGCGCTACTTGAAACAAGAGACGCGTATTCTTCGGCTTAAAATCTGCTGATGTATTGGCGGGACTTATCCATGGGTAGTGCCATAAGTAACAACAACATACTTTTCAATACCAGATTAGTGTATTAATCCGTGGATGAGTGTGCTGGCTGAACTCGCAACGTTAGGGTTCGTAGCTAAGTGACTAGACCACTAGACAAAATTGATCACTCTAGTCTGGAACTTGTTATCTGGCTTTCGAGCTATCACCACAATTCACACAAGCCATAGCTTATAAAACGCCCCTAACCAAATCTTGAATGCAACTGCCATTAATTGGTCTTATAAAGAGCTCCACATCTCAAATAATTCACGGTTAAAATCGGGCTTAGTAATTTTAGCCAACCAGTTCTTTTGTGTTCAAATATGCATCTCCCCTAATAAGCTTCATGCAATAACTTTTCATTCAATCTTTGTATGTTATTAAAGAAAGGATGAGCATCCAATAAAACTTATAAAAATAATAAATATTAAGCTTCATAAATATTTCCTTCTTTTCTTTCGTAGAAGAGTATTTAATTTTCAGTATCTCTGAAAATTAAATACTCATCTACTGAAAAACTCCAAAGCCCCTTTTAACGAAACTGTAGTAGGAGGCAGACATCTGGATATCACTGCGAAATTCCTTCCCCTTTCTTGGTGTCACTCTTTCATACCCTTAATGCATACTTCGTTCATTAGAGACACTCTCTCCAAATGTGTTTGAGAGACAGAGAGGTATTTGAAAGAATGCAATAAATAAATAAATAAATAAATGCATTTGTGGAGGAATCGGTACTGTTTACAACTATTTAAATTAATGCTCAGAAATCTCTGAGCATAGAAAATATCTGCAAGTCGAAAATAATGACTTGAGTTTAGTACTGATGTTGCCAGGTAATCTTAGGACTCTAAAAATGTCAAAAAATGTCAGTTTTTTGCCAACTGTTTGAAAGCTTATAGAGGAGGAGATGGTCAGTATTTGACCACTTTGGGGCCAATAATCTCGAAGAGAATATTAGTTTGACAGTTTCGGTCAGTGTAAGGATGGACATTGCTAAAAACTACAGTCGACAACAACAAAACCTGTCGATACTTCTACGTTCAGTGGTAGAGGGGTGTTCGACTGTCCAAAGAAGAAGGGGCTGAGAGGTTTTCAGAGAACTCTCATAGAAGTCTGAGCTTTATAGTCAACAGCTGAGTGGTCCTCTTTTGTATATCAACCTCTTAAAAATTCAGGCTGGCATTGAGGTTTTTCTGGAGAACTGTAAGGAATGTTCCTTATTTTTTAAAGACGAACTCGAGTGTTCTAATACTCTGAGGTACTTGAACTCGATTGTTCATAAGAATGGAAGAGTTAATTAGAAGAAATTATATCATGAATAATTAAATATATTTGTATTGTAACTTCGAATGTTAATGGATATCGTATTTTATTATATATTCTTTTTTGACACAAATTTTACTATAATTAGTGCTACGTATTTAATCTTAGTCTATAAAGCTGTGAAAGAAATCATTGGGATATAAAACAACCTCTATAGTACTTAGTTGGATGAAAGTAGTTCCAATCCATCACTATGAGATTTGATTATACTAGTTCGATTTCACATTTATCTGAATTTTAGACTGAGTTTCTGGATCCAAATCTGGATTCTTCGAAATATTAATTAAAATTCGAATAATTTTTAAAATATCAGTAGCAAGTGGGAGTTTTTTTTTTTTTTTTTTTTTTTTTTTTTTGTCATACAAGAGCATGAAGTGATTTTGATTTGCGGGTTTTGAAGACTCAAAACGCGTTGGCAGAAAATTGGCGACTTTTCACTTTTGAAGCATCAGTTTTTCGTTTTAGGAGCATTAAAAAATAAGAAAGGTTGTCACATTTGGTGATTTATCGCCAACAAAAAGTTACAACTTGGAGTGAATATCCACTATAGACACGATTCTCCTGTCTGGTCAATAAAGAAGTTATCATCCGATGAAGCACAGGAGAAAATGGGAATGAATGCGAACCAACGAGGGGAGGTATTGACAGTTATATATATATATATATATATATATATATATATATATATATATATATATATATATATATATATATAATTTTCAAATTTTCTAGATGTCAAACAAAGTTTAGGAGCTCAATCAATTTTGTGAAGGGGCGGGGGATGCTTTTCTAAAACTTGGCGATTTCGCAAGATAATAGTCACGTGATCATTCCAAAACAGTTTAAACATGATTTTTGCAAAAAAAAAAAAAGTAATGGGGGTGAGAAAAAGTTTTGAAGCTCGACCGATTTTGAGATGGGAAAAAAAGCCTTTTTTCCCCCATTTTGTCGCATGCGTAATCTGATAGTCATGTGGCTATTTCAAATTGGTTTAAAATAATTAATGACTTAAATTGATTAGGAAAGTAAAAATTAAGAAAAAATTATTAAAAGAATGACAATTTGAAATTTTTGATAGCGCATTTCATTTTATTTGTTTGTTTATTATAATTTTTTGCTGGAGTCAAATCGAGTCATTTGAAAATATTGAATAATGTAATTTTCCGAACTAATCGCATATCGTGTAAAACACGATAACTTTTTTAAATCAACCTTAGCCAGCCTCAGAATTATCCGGCTACCAGCTGTTTCGCTTTGATTAATGATCACTAAAATGTCATCTATATTTCATGTCACTTGGTCTTAATGCCATCTTCAGCAAAATATTTTTAAGTTTCAAATTTTGATTAATATATAGTTTATATTATTTTAGAAGCCCAATGTCGTATTTTTCATTTTATCATGCATTTCGCTAATTCTAGATAAGCTCCTCTAAAATTAGTTAAAAAAATGAATGCATTCTGCTATTTCTAGATTTTAAACAATGTAAACTAATTTACAATATAAAATAACATACACTCATGTCCATAAATTACAGATAATTCAAAGCCACGCAAAAATCGAATTCTAAAATACATATATCACCCGTAAAATGATTACCCACATCTTCAAAAATTATATGCACATTTCAGGAACCCACCAGTTGACACCGATCTAAATGACGAGAGTGTATGAGAGTGATGTATAAGGAATGCAGACAAACAAATAAAGCTGTAGACAATCGCTTTATAAGTCTTTCAGTGCAATAATAGCATAGTTATGACACAAAGGATGCACTTGGATGATTTTTTTTACCTGGTAGAATTATCGGCCATCTGGAATGAGGGCGTGCCCAGCTGGAAGTATCCGAGAAACTATCCCCCAGAGTGTCTGTCATCTCCAGGTTTTGGCAACGATTCCAAGATGATGGTAATGTGAGTAGACGTTACAGCACAGGTCGCCCCCGAGTTACAACGTCAAATGAGGATCGGTATTTGGCAGTTACTGCCAAAAAAAAAAGACAGAGCACAGCATTAGACCTGCCTCGTCATACCTCTTCAGTCACTGAAATGCAATTTCAAGGCAGACCGTGAACAGACGCTCAAGAACAGATTGGTCTAAATTCTCGTAGGTCTGCCAGATATGTTCCATTAACTGCAACTCACTGCCGTCTGTGATTAGCTTGGAGCAGAGAGTATGCATTGTGAATACCGCAATAGTGGGCTTGTATGCTATTTTCAGACGGGTCCAGATTTAGCTTGCAATCTGATTCTAGCCGAAGTTTCATATGGAGAGCGCCAGAAATCCGTTACCACCAAGCGAACATTTGAACAACACCGTTACAGTGGTGCAAGATTGGTAGCTTTGGTTATGATTTATTCTGGGTTCCAGAACTGACCTGCGTATTAGATTTGGAACCATGACAAACCAAATATATCGGACGTCATTCTAGAACAACAAGTATGTTTGTTTCGGGGCACCGTGGACACAGAATTCGTGTTTATGGATGACAACGCACGTCCTCACCGAACAAAAATCGTAAATGAATGTCTTCGATCGGTGGATATCGCCCGTATGGACTAGCCAGCATTCACACTGAACTTGGATCCAGTAGAGCATGTGTGGACATGCTTGGTCGAAGAGTTCCAACTCATCAACCACCTCCTACATGTTTACCGGAACTTCGGAGATCATTGCTTAATTAGAGGTGTAATATTCCCCAAGATCAAATTGATAATTCGATCTAAGCATGCCAAGCCGTTCTTCGAACTGTATTGCATCATATTGTATGTGTTAATCATCATACCAATAATGTAATATTGGTTTTTATAAATAGTTTTTTTTATGTAAATTTATTTATGAAGCAAATAATCTCAAATTTTTATTAATGATATCAAACATATAGCATCTTTTTTGCTCATTACCTTTTGTTTGATAAACAGACTTTACAAATAAGTCACATTTGTTTTGCTTTTGACTCTTTATGTTCCTGAAATTATATTATCTTTAATTTATGGACATGAGTGCAGAAAAAAGAAATAATATATTTTAATATAAATTTAAATCTCTTACAGATTTTTAGAATTAAGTAAATATAATATTTGTTTCCTGAAATTTGCTTTGTCAATAAGGATTAAAGTTAAGGATAGAAGTTTAATTTCATTATTTTGTAAAATTTCATTATTATTCATTTTAATATCGGCAGCAATTCGAACTTATAGTTCGAATAGAACAAAAAAGAACATGAAACAAAAAGATCTGCAACTTTAATAAAGATTTTTATCAACAACTTTGATGTTCTAAAATTCTTACGCTTTTGTAATATCGTTCGTTGCATATTTATTATTCGTTCAAAATTCTTTCATATTTTTGTTGCAAAATATGCTTAAGATATTTTGAAAAAAATTGATTAAAAATAGAGAAAAGAAATTATATGGCACAAAAAATGGTATCATTGAATGAATATTTTCTTCTTTTTTTCTTTAAATTTTAAGATGCATTATAATATGTTCTGAATTAATAAAGATAAAACGTCGAAATTTCACTGAATTTTAAATTAAATAAAATTCTAAATAAATTTTTAAATCATTCCGAAATACATATTTCACTCTCCAAAGTTATGCAGTAAAAAAACGTTGTCTTATAAAATTGTTACAATTTTTCTAACTGTTTGGTCTAATGTTACCTCATTTTTAGCACTTTCAAACTTTTAACATACCAATTTGGTATATCATATCTTTCCTTCCTATTTTTAGCGTTAATTTACTGAATAAATTTATTTTACTTGATAAGTTTGTTAGTTTTTATATGAAACTAAATTATTACTAATCAAAAAGCTTTATAGTGTGATTCATTAATTATATTTAATTAGAGTACAGAACCAAAAACGTCTTAAGAGTGTGAATATAAAATATCAAATACTATTAAATTTCAAAAACGGTGTTTGCCTGCTAAATGGCACACAGTCTCTCTGGGGCTGTGCAGAATCGCTATTAAATTTAAAAATGAAGGCATTTATTTTTTTAATGTTTTTATTTACTTTTTTTACAAAAATATAGAACAAAGAGATACAGGCGAAGCTGCGAATATTAGGAAGAGTAAAAAGATATGGCAAAATTGGACAAGTTTGAAGGAAAATCACTATTCTAATTTTTTTTAAATCTAATTCTTGTCACTTGTATTTTTGTGTTCATTTTTTTAAAGTTTATATAACTTTAACGTATTATTGTTGGGGTTTTATTATTAATTTCACGTTTGAAGCTAATAATAATTAAAAAAAATTTTTAAAGAGTAAACTGAAAAAGTATGCAGACACTGAGTTTGAAAGCAGTTTCTTGACGTGGAGGAGCTTTTCGACCATAAAATATGAAAACAGTAGGTTTTTTTAAAACGAATTATAAAAATAAAAAGCAATTTAATACCTATAAAAAGATAAGAGAAATAAAAAAAATCTAAATCATTTTTTAAAAAAATATTTCCCCAAAATCAGTAAATATTAGTAATTATCTGAAAAAAAATGCACTTTCAATTGCAGATTTTCAGTAATTATCTCACCCACTTATAAAAAATTAAATCTTTAATTTCATGAATTATTATCGATGTGACAAACAGAATTATATTTTATTTTGTCACTTGCCGTGTCTAATACAGTCACGTAATTCCAGTATAAGCATATAGTTTTAGTATAGGTACAGGACAAATATATATTTGGCGCCTATGTTTTCTTTTCTTATATTTTATCTACTTTTCTGCTGCATTTTAAATTTATTCATGAGTCATTATATGCTTTGTAAATTTTGTTTATTTATTATTAAGTTTGAAAAAATGGGAAATGATTTTGAATTTTTTTCGTGAATCTATCTTATATTATTAGAAAACAAAATTTTTTGAGTTAATTCAATTTTTTGACGTGATGTTCTATTTTACGAAAATGACGTTTCTGCCGAAAAGATTAGCGACAATATCTCAGCTGTGAGAATGGAGGATCGTGATTTCAGGTTATAGCTCCATTAACATTCTTTGAGCTCACTACAAAGGAAATTTATTAAGAATGAAACGTCTTCCTGTTGTTAACATAAGAAAAATTTTATTCTTGAAATTCCGAGAAAGCATTTATGTTGATCATTTAACTTCAGTTCAATATTATGACGCCCTTTTCTTACTAATATTGCCTGTGAAGTTAATAAATTAAACGGTTAAAAGAAAACCAAATTATATTATGGAAAGGATGCTTACTATATCTTCAACAGATATAACTTTATTTATTTATTTTTTTTGTGATTGCATCACAATTGAATTAATTCCATTTTATTTTGTCATTAGAAAATTCGATAAAATTTAGAAATGCCCTATAATGATGATTTCATCCAGTGATTAAAGGTCTATAAAATTGAAATTTTGTTTTTTAAAATGAATATTTTTGGGGGAAAAAATAGGAAAATATTTTACTGCAATACTATTCTTAACATCTCGGTAAGCAAAGAAAAAGCTTTAGTGATGTAGTATATATACTAATTTTTCAGCGAAGTTAAATAAGAGGGGCTTTTCCTAAAAATCCAACTGTTTTTGCTTCTCAGAAAGGCCTTGAAATAACACATTTCTAGAAAGAACTAAAAGAAATATATTTAACTCATAATCTTGATTCAAAATATCTGCTTTGATTAAAGATATAACAGTAGTGCCATTATAATGTTTATAAGTCAACTTATTATTCTCACTTAGAAATAAGCAGGAAGTTGATTTACAAATTGTTTTTATTTTAGGAAATTTAATTAAAGAAATCCTATAAAAGGAAAAAAACTAGAGAATAATAATAAATAAAAATTAATATCAACTTTTAGAATTATGGAAGAATCATTGGATGACACAAAAGAAGCGTCTCGCATCGAATAAGTTTCTTTTATTGCTGGTTATTATTATTTATTTATTTGTTTCATGACACTATCACTAAATTTCGTCTTGTAATATGTTTGATGAAAAAAAAAAGGCTTACAATGGATCACAGAGCAGATTATTTAACCTAAAGCCATCAAATTTCTCACGAAATTAATACTTTTAAAGACGTTATCATCAAGAAATAGTTTTAAAAATTTTTAATTTGATTTTTTATTTTAAATATTTTTACAATTAATCTCTATTGCTCAGAGCAAACTGCACAAGCGCAATTTCGCACTATTTTAAAATTTAAAAAAATAGATTTTCAATTATAATTGTCTTAGTTCCATGCAATTTTTTTCTATCTAATTTTGATCATATTTTAAATAAATGTTACAATAATACTTTCATTGCTTTAGTGATTACATCTAGATTATTATTATCTCAAATTTTAAAAATAAAAAGGTAGAAAATCAAAATTAAAATGTTATCATACTATGATTCTTCGAATTAAAGGTTCAGATTTCTTTTAAACATTTTTTCGAGCAAAAGCTATTTTATTTTGTTTCGTAGAAACCAGCAAGAGTGTTTCCTTTTTGCATGGTGCAATAATAACATAAAAAGCCGTTTTTTATGTTTAAATGATAAAAAAATTCGAGTATTTATTTTGACATTCTTCCTATCAACAAATTCGATCAAAATTTTTACAGATGTATACTAGCTTAGGAGTAAAAATTACATACCGAATGTCATTTAGCTAACTTGTCTATTTTCGGAATATCTTGATCATGAATAAGCAGCCGTGAGTATAAATATCTTTTTCTGTCTCAAGGAGATATAAAATATTAAAATTCACTAAAAATACGGTTATATTTTTTTAAAAAAAAAATGCAAGTTACAATCCATTCTTGCACATTTTGTACTATAAAAATAATTCACATCGAAAGTTTTTCTTTTTTGTTTATTTTTAAGAAAATGTCCAAATGTATAAAATTTGATAATATTTATTGATAGAAATATTTAAGAAAGACAAAAATGTGAACTCTTTTTCGAAAATAGGTGTTCGACTTAAAGAAACTGAAACGAAAACTAATTGAAGTATGGAAGTACACGTCACATGGACATTCGTTGTGAATATTATTAAGTATAAACATATATCAGGTATAGAAGTGTATCTAGTACTATATTAATATTTCAAAACTACGTCGAATTAATTATCGTTTGTAATGTGACTCTTGAATGGGACCTGTTTGAAGATATTGAATTACAGTCGGTGGGGATGCTGTTTTCCAAACTTTCAATTCATTTGATAGTTTGTCATTTCAAATTACTTCCATTTCTGAAGGTTTGAAATGCTTTTCATTTCATCAGTCTGCAGTGATTTCTATAATTTATTAATCTACAAATTGTTGATAATGATAAAAGTCCAACTACAATTTATGTGAAGAAAAGAAAACTGTTACTTTATTTAACATTTTAAGTTGGCATCAGATATATTGAATATGTGTTGTGTTTTGATTTCTTGTATGTATGTGTAGTCTGCACTAAATATTTATTAGCAATGGATTTTTGTATATAATATTTTATGTCTATAATTTACATATTTTGATATGGATGATGAGAGACGTAGGAAAATTGAAGCGGGGAAACAGAAAGTAAATATTTGTTTTTATATGCCAAACGATATAGCTCAAATTGTATCTTTGCATGTGGCTTCCTAAAAATAAATCATTACTTATTTTTTGTTGAAGACGTGTATTTTAAACAAACACGATAACTTTTATT
Source organism: Argiope argentata (assembly GCA_026289955.1). Taxonomy (NCBI): domain Eukaryota; kingdom Metazoa; phylum Arthropoda; class Arachnida; order Araneae; family Araneidae; genus Argiope; species Argiope argentata. The sequence continues at coordinate 3,232,436 of JAOUZG010043444.1, read as the reverse complement.
TTATTTCATACTCATTTTTTTCAATCAAGTTTTAAAATTCAGATGTGATTAAATGTAAGGAAAATTAAGCTATCTTCTTTTTACAATTGTTATTTTTTAAAAAAAACTTTAAATGATGCAATTATTTTTCATATTTTATATTCCTTTGATTTTGCAAAATGTGTAATAACCTAATCAAAAGAAGTCATTATTTTAAAGATTCAAACCTTATTTCATTTGAGAATGTTTATGATTATTGTAAATAATGTGACATATGGTTCAAGACTTAATACATTAAATTCTGCATATGTTGTTGATTTTTTTAGTAATTTAACTAGCAAAATACTGATTAATCTATATAAATACATAATTATGTATTATATGTTTAGTAAATTAAGTCATAAAATGTATTTACTATTAAATGTAACAGTAAAAAAATGATTTATATATGTGTGTGTGTGTGCTCATATCCATTAGTTTGTGTTGAAAGTTTTTGATGTAGTTTCTCATTTAATAAAAATTTAAGAGCATTCCTGCATGAAAGAGCATGCTAATTTTTGTTATTTTGAACCCACTTCCTTTCACTCAAGCTACCTAAATTTCAGGTGCAGTATTAAACTAACTGAAAACAACTCATAAATATTATATAGGACTTGAAATATACACATTTCATAAAATTATTTTTCATATTTTGAAAATAAAATCCTGAAGTTAAGAATTTATTCATAATAAATTAGTTTAAAGTTATAATAAAAAACTGTTTGATCATTATAAAATTATTTGGTTGTAATTTAACTTAATGTAAAAAGCAATTTGTATTAAAAAATATTTTTCATCAGAGCATTATTAACTCAAATTGTATATTTTACTTCATTTAGATTATTATTTCTACATCAGATGTAAATATTTAAAATTAACTGCTTAGAAATTAGCTGCTAGGATCTTGTTAGAGTTGATACTGTATATAGATAAATAATCTTAGCCATAAATAACAGAGAATTATTGAATCAATCATCTAGATATTTAAAGATTGCAGAAAACAGTTTTTACAGAAAATAGTATGTTTCGTATTTATTTCATTTTTTACATAGACTTGTGCTAAAAATAATATTTTTTCAAAGTTTTATTTACAATACGAGCTTCCATAATCTTTTAATTTAAGCTCTTACCAACATTATTAGTTTTTTTACGTGCTTATAATATGTTTAATTAGGATATTCTGTTTTATTTCGGGTTATTATTATTAATATATTGTTAATTATGCCTGAATTATTTTTTTAAAAAAAAATAGAAGATAAATATATAAGTTAAAAAACTAATGTTATTGAAAATATAGTTTTTTTTTTTTAATTTTTAGAATTATATATCTTTTTGGTACCTACGTATTATACTGTCCAACTTTATTGCCAAATTTGAAGTCATTCTCAGTGAGTTGCAAAATCTCCAATTATGGCAATCTGGCAATGGTGTAATCCATTGATCTTTATCACCAAAAAGTTACTAAACCGTTGGCGACAGTATAATATGTAAGTACTCAATATTTTAGGTGTTGTTTTGGAAAAATACAAATATTTTACTTATTTAAAATTTCAAAGCAATCACTTCAAGGTACACATTCCCTCTATTCAGAGCATATAAATCACAAATTTGGTACTGTAGTTCAATGATCATTTGAAGAGTTTCAGTACACACAGAAACTCACAATCTTTATTTGCTTTTATATTTATAAATTTCTGTAATATCAAGCAGTTGTAAAGGCTATTTCCATTATTGCAAAAGTATTCAATTGTTAATATAAGTATGATTTTAAGAAAGTTTTACATAAACTTTTTGGAGATTTTCTTTTGTTTGGCATTAAATAAATGTGATAAATTTAAAATTTTTAGTTCAAAATTATTATATTTTATTTAGTTGAATGAATTATTAGTACTCATTTTTATGAAATTTTTCAATAATTGTTTTCTATTATCCTTTTAAACATCACAGCTGATTATATATATGTACAATGGATTACATAATTCTGCTGTACTTTTAATGAGCACTTTTCTAGCTTGCAGAGTTTAAAAAGAAAAGACTTAAAAGTAAATCAAAAAATGCTGTTGAAAATCCTGTCCCTTCCCCAACTGTTGGAGATACTAGTCTACAAAATACTGATGAAGATGTGAGTTACTTGAAGTTCATTCAACACATTAAAGCTATATTTTTTATAGAAAAGTATTTATAAAATATTATATGTTTAATCAAAATTATGTTAATTGTATTTGAAATAATAAATTATTAACAAATATTGCTGAAAAAATTTGAAGAAAAGCCATTTATGTTGTACATATATAAAATAATTTTTTAAGTTGTCCCAGCTTGCATCTTGTAAAGAAATTCTTCGTGAATTTCAGCTTATTTATAAATAATTATATCAATTTTTTTTTCTAAAAATGTCTAAAGTTTATTTAATTTTAATAAAATGTTTTGTAAATAGTTTAAAGAAGATGCTTAAGGTTAAAGAAATATTGTCTCGTTTTTATTTAAAAAGCAATTTCCTCAATTATTTTCAGATAATAATAAGCTTCTTTTAGCTTTCAGTTTGATAGCTTGAATGATGAATCTTTTTTTCTCATGTTGTTTCTAATTGTGGAATTAATTAGGATATAGCATTGCACAATTTTTGTAATTTTCTGTCTGCTAAAAAGAGAGGACAATTTTTTTGACTTAAAAAGAAAAAGAATCAGCTTGAAGCAAATTTTAATATTGTAAAATCATGGGAAATATGATTTATAAAAAATTTATATAAATTTCTGAAGTTAGCTTTTTATGTAAACATAAAAAAAAAGAATAGTATTATTTTTTAAGATGACATTTTAATTGTATTTATAATATTTTAATGGCATTACAATGTGCCTGAATGGTTTCTGAAAGAGAATGGAAATTTTTCAAGGCTGACATGACTTCGTTTGAGAGTTTCATTTTCTTACAGTATAATAGTGACTTTTTTATATTCTTTTATGAATAGAAAAGATCTGTCCTTGAAGAACTATAGTTACTCTGCTTCTATTTACCTAATCAGGAAAGTGCTCCACTTTATACAGAGCATGTAATTTCATCTTGCATAGTGTTAAGCAGTTCTTCAAGTTTTATTCTTTTCCACTATATTTAACTTTATTATTTAGCTTCGTATGTAGAATTAATATATGTTCAATGCTAATCTTGTTTTTAATGTGTTGCTTGACTCGTTGATTAGTTTATCAGCTCTGCTCAGCAAATATATAGGCTACCCATTAAAGTATCTTGTTCAGGATTAAAATTATTATGAAATGACAAGTGAAAAATATGAAACCTTACTGTATATCTTGTTGCAACCAATTCTTATAAGATCATTGCATTGCAATGGTCAGCGCTGCTAATGAGGTTTAACTTTTTTTTTTAATTCATTGATTTCCTGTTTCATTAAAACATGGATTTCATTTCTTTCAAATTTGGTTTAAAACATAAACATTTAGATAAGTAAAATAGAATTTTAAAAAAGAATATTTGTTTTATTTTTAAAAATTATCAAAAAATTGGTTAAATGCTAAAAAAAAAAAATTCATATCAAAACAACTGCATATGCATATTTTAGATGAATAATTGAAGTAATTTAAAATATCAAGAAGTGAAGATATTTTTGATTTTTTTTCTTATATTTTCTCAACAAATAAATAAATAAATTTGAAATAATTCATTTAATTTCAAAATCTGGCTAAGAGATGGTTTCTAAATGCTGATTGAAAATTTAGTAACATAACAACAACAAAAAATGAAAGCAAAATAATAGAGAAAGAAAAATTTATTGTGATTGTTTTTTTTTATCAGAATTGAAATTTAACTGTTCAATGATTGGAATCCTAGTTATTATTATTTTGAATTTTCTTTGAAGGTTGCTCTCTTATTTCCATCAATAAATTATAGATTTTCTCATTAAATTTCATAGTAACTATATATCTTCAGAGAACATAGCATAAATCCATAATATGAAATTTCATTTATTTTTATTATCTGTGTCAAATTTCTGCCACACTTGAATGTTGCCATCATTCTATTAGCATCAGCGTTTATCACTGAAAGAGTTATTAATCTTTAGTAAGTTATTACTAAGATTTATGAGACATTTTCAAGACTGTAATAACAGAAAGTAATAAATTTTCTTGATCCTAAAAAATATTGAATAATAATTTCATATGAAATAAATGAACTTATTTTTTTATGATATCTTAATTTTTAATTTCTTTTCTGTATAAACATGTCCTTTTTAACATGCTTTAATTTTGCTAATTTAATCAAATTTTAACTTAGCAGAATAATGCACGACTATTTTGGTGCAATATATTTCCCTACTAATTTTTTAAAATGGCACATCAACGTATTTATTTTTCAAACATTTGGTAAAAAGTTTTATCAAAATATCTATTTTTCATTGTTATGTGTAAATTGATATTAAAAATAGTAAGGCATTAAATAATTTCATGGAAAATTAATTTAATGCTGAATAATAATATTCATCAAAATTATTACACTATCATAAAAAAATAGAGACAGGAATTATAATATAAAGAATATAATAATGCATTGAAACTGAATTCTGTAGTGATATGCCTTATTGTATTTAAATTGGCTATAATTTAACAAGGCTCAAAAGACTGAAAAAGCTTTGTAATTAAACATTGTCTAAGTAGCTACAAAGCATTGTTGAAGATATTAGCTATTAATTCTGTTTTGTTATTTAGCCTTTTGAAACCTTTTTGTTTTATTAGCATGCAATACAATGCATGCTATTTGAAACATTATGAAAGAAATTACATATGCAAGTAGAAAACTCACTCAATTTTTGTTGTGTTATGTGTATTCAAATTTTCTCATGACTACTTATTATTTATCTTTCCATTTTAAATTGCATACTTCTGAAAATTAAAAACCATTGAATTGATAAATTGGAAAAATATTTTTTTTAATGTTAATAAGTATTACTCTCTTAAATATTTAAAAAATATTATTGTTATAAATAGTTCCAATTTCTGTTTCTTTATATATATATATATATATATATATATATATATATATATATATATATATATATATATATATATATATATATA
>JAOUZG010043444.1:3193409-3220152 GCA_026289955.1 Argiope argentata | reverse complement strand
GACAAGTTCCTTTTTAAAATTAATTTTTTTTTCTTTTTTTTTTCTGAAAATGTTAATTTTCTACTTTTGTAATAAAAAATTAACAAATAATTAAATTATTAATAATTTGCATTTTTTTACTACTGTACAATTCATTACTTTTTACAGGGTGCTTCTATAGAAGAAACAAAAGTTTTTTGTGAAGCTAGTGTACAAGCTGAAGTATCTTTAAGTGTGTTAGAAGAATTGATTTTAGGATATTCTAATGTTCCAAATTTCTCTGAATGGATAAGTGAGTTTCTGAAAAATAATGCTGCAGTAATAAACCTCAATCACATTTTAGCAGATCTGAATCCTCCATCAGTGAATGATGACACTGTTGATCACAAACAACCTCCTTCAGAAGAGCTAGAAAATCATCAATGTACATATCCCCGTGACATTCCTTCGTTGTTAAAAAAGATGGAGACTCTAAATATTGTTGTGAAACTTTTAGAATCCCTTGCAAATATATCATCTTCTAGAGCTTCTATTGATGGTGCCGGTGACTTTTCTTGTAGCAAATTTCAGAGCTATTTCTTAAAAAGGCTGAACTCTGGTGATGGAGAACCTGATGCATCAGAAAGCGAAAGCCAGCTGTCTGATATGAATTATGTTGAAGTAGAAACTCCATGTGTACAATCTTTTAATAAAACTCCAAGTGATATTTCTTCTGTTGAAAAGTTGAGAAGCCAAATATCTGCCGGTGATTTTAATATTGCTACTGATTTTTTGTTGAGTGAAATGGAAAAAATATCAACATGTATGCCATTTGAGAAATCTAGAGCTCAAGGCGATATCATGATAGACTCATTAGATTCTGATATTTTGCCTGAAGTACCACATACAGTGCCTGAATCCCTGCAAAATGAGGAAAAATCTTCCATAGATCCTGATTATGAAAAGTTTTTAACTGAAAAATCTAAACTAGAAACTAAACTTAAACTTTTGAAAGCTTTCGTAAGTATTTTTTTTTCATAGTTATTTTATTTTAATTTGCTGAGACATCTATGCATAAATTTTGGTTTAGCTGGTGTTAAGATTTAAAACTTAATTCAGAATGTTATTTTTTGTTAAAAGAGTTTCTCATTTTAAATGCTCTTTCTTTATCATATATTTTAGTAGAGAAAAATTGTTGTTTACTAAACAATTCCACTTTTCCTCTCTTAATGGTGTCTTCATCATGTTTTTATCTTTAAAATATTTTGCCTGCATTTTTCAGGACCTAAGAGTATTTTTTTTTTTTGTAAGGGCAGTTTATTTTTTGAGAAATATCATTCAATAAAATATTAATTGGAAAATTCTAACTATTGATATCTTATATTTTTGTATTCGTTTTTTTTTTATTTATTATCTTGAACACTATCAAATATATATTAAATTATATACATTACCAATATATAGTATAATTATTTAAATTCAAATTAAAAATGTTTATGTAGTACAAATGGGTTTGAATAAATATTCTTAAAATTACATAATTTTTTTCAAAATGTAATTATTTAAATCAAATGTAGCATTTTTATCAGTAATTTATCTAAACTGATATTCTTCTGAAGATAAACTAATTTTGCTTGTTATGGCATCTGTATTTCATTTTTGATTTTGGACTGAAATGGTCCATTTAAAAATTCACATTGCCTTAATATTTTACTTAGTTTCTAGTATGCATTAGTTTGAAATTTTAGTTAGCTTGAATCATTTGTCAATATATCATTTTTTATTTCCAAAAATAACACCTTATTATGTTTAAGAGTTTTATTGAAAAATTATTTCTGCAGATTGATTTAATTTCAAATTTTTAGCATGAATTACATCAATAGTGGCTATTCTAAATTGTTTTCAAATTTTATAATTAGTAAAATGATTGTGCAAGCTAGTCACTAAAAATGTTTTTAAATTTTTACTATGTCACTTACTACTATTTAATTGCCTAACATTTTGATATACTATGACATTTAAAAATTGAAGCATTTTTCTAAATGAAATTTTAGATTTTAATATTTTTTTTAAATGCATATTCTACTGTTAAAGTATATTTTGTGAGGCATTTCATATAATAAAAGATTTTATACTTGTATATATTTACTAATTTTTATTTATTTATTTTGGTTTTATTTACATCTTTTTTAATGAAGTATACTTCTTACTCAAAAAGGTGTATATCTATTAGCTCCCCTCAATTAATTTTTTCGTTTAACTATTTTTCAGGATAAAGAACTACAAGGTTCAGGGCAGAATAATTGTCAAAAATTCCTTGATGCTGAAACCTTAGTAAATTCTGAAGATAACATACTTTTAGAGGAGCCTCCTATGTCTTGCATGAGTCTTTTATCTCTCACAGACAGTGAATACAGAACTGAAAATACTCTGACAGATTCTGAAACAAATTTTAGCCGTAAAGTGTCCTTCGACATGACAAGATCTATGCAAGATGGGGAAGTTTGTTCAAAGTGTGATAAGTATTTTGAACTAATGAGAGAAAAATATGATGATCATGTGTGCATTTTTAAAGAGGCCTTAGAAAACAATTTAAATCTAGAAAAAACTGAGATGCTTAAAAAACTGGAATCAGAAATTGAGAAACTGAAGAGCGATAAAGAAAATTTGATGATTGAAACTGATAAGCAAATTGAACTACTCTGTCAAGAGCATGAAATGAAAATTAAATATTTATCAAATGAACATGATAAGGAAATTTTGTATTTCCAACAAACTGTTGATAATTGTAACACTGAGAAGCTTGCACAGATAAAAGGCTTGGAAGAGCAATTGACAGAATCGAAAGCTATAGTTTCCTCACTTAAAGAAGAAATATGCAAGAAGGAGAACTTGGGAAAGCAACTTGATGAATCAAATTCAAAAATTAATGCTATTTTAGAAGAAAATAAAAAGCTGCACTCCCAAGTTAAATCCTTAGAAGAAGAGCTAATGTTATCAAACAAAAAAATTAATGAAATTTTGGAAGAAAAAGAAATTCTTTTACAAACAATTCAAAATCATCAACAAGAGATTGAAACTTTGAAATCAAGTCAGGTTGAAATTGTTACCCAAGAGCAGAAACGGGTAGAAAGCCAATATTTATCTACTCTTGAAGTATTGAAGAAGCTTCATGAGGATGAAATTACTGATTTGAAACAATCATTTAATAAGCAACTTCAGGAAAAAGAAAACGATCTTCAAGAAGAATATACTAAGACTATCAATTTAATAGAAACTACTCATTCCAATGAATCGGCCAACTATCAAAAGAAAATCGAACAACTTCTTGAGGAGAAATGTGAGCTTCTTTCCAAAACGACTCAGGAATATGAAGGGATTCTCAAAAAGAACCACAAAGTCCTGGTAATGCTGGTGAATCATCTTCATAGGCAACTTGGGGTTCAAAAGGAACGTTTAGTTAATGAAAGTCATAAATCTGTAAACTCTGATATTGAGCTAACTTTTTCTGATGCTTTGGAAGAACTGAACAGAAGTATTGAAGATGGTATTCTTAAGTTTTTGAACCAAAACTATTTTTTGAGCAATGAAGAGAACTTTGATGATACTGAATATTTGCCTGTGGAAATAAGGTTAATATTTTTGTTTATCACTTAGCTCAACTTTTTTTTTCAGTTAACTCGGAATTTAAGATTTTGATGCTTTTTTTTTTTAATTTAAAAAGTTCTCAACTATGAAGCAACAGCATACTAATTTCTAACCTAAACATTATAGTATTATGATGGTTTAGAACTAATTTTTTTTAATTTTTATATCATTTTTAAAATATAATTATAGCAACAATAATATGCACATAAAAATATCTTTGAAATAATGCATTGTATTAATGCACTTATTAAAGCAATGAAAATATTATAAAATATTCCATTTAAAAGTGTATGTTTTTTAAAAAAAAATTGCACAAAAATCGAATTTAATGAGAAAAAAAACTATTTTTCCCCCTTCTATATTTTAAAGTGATGTAAAAAAAAAAGTTTTGTTTAGTATACTTAAAAGTTATTAAATAAAAACATATATAGTTTGTACTGTTTTTCATTAAAAGTCTAATAAAACTGTAAATGTGCTTTTTCACACTTAGGTCTACTACTTGATCAATAAATACCTGCCAGATTTGGTAATTTTGGTGTCCATAACCTCTAAACAACATTTTGCATAATTTTCAATCACATCTATAACACAATATGGTGCGTTCAAGATTTCCTGGTTGGTAAGGCGTTGGATTCATGTTCCCTGGGCTACAAGTTTGAACCCGCCATCCGAAGACTTTCCATGTGTGTTGTGGCTGACACATGTTAACCCTTTATCTACTGACAGTACTTATAAGTACCATTTAAATCTGGATTATATTTTCGTAATATGACTATTGTTGCTGATGGTATTTTAAAAAACCCAGACAATGTAACCCAAATAGCAAGAAGTTAATATAAGCTAAAAGTAGGAATGAAAAATATTTAATTAATAATTATACTAATTAAGATATTTCTATTAATTAAAAAAATCTCTTGGATTTACTGGGATTATTCTACAAGGAAACTTAACTACTGGTGCAAAAATAAAGTTAGAAGCTGGCAACATAATTCAGTAGATAAGAGTTAAATCTGTCGTTGTCACTAAATCTACCATGTTGATAGTAATACCACTGGAAGTGCTGATTCAGAGTTGATTGTTCTTTGTTTCATATCTAAATTATAATCTGTGGATGAATGAATGAACTGCATAAGTGGAGTCCATCCCATAAAAAGGGTTGTGACATGTGGTGCTAAGTCATGCTTTTGTTCCTAGATAGTGTTATTAAAAAACAAGAGATGCTCAAATTGCTGGTAGGCCTGTCAGCGGGCTTGAAAAGTGCCATAAGTAACAACACAACACAATACAATTCATAGTTATATATCTTGAATAAATTCATAATTATATATATATTAAAAAAAATCTTATCATAGATTTTATGTGTGTGTGTTATAAAATAAATAATTTTGCATTTTAAAATCTGCTCATAATTTCAATAAATAAATATATATATATGCTCTATTTTCAGGCTACCCATTACTGATAATGATCTGCCTGTGAGAAAAAATGGCGAAAAATTCCACAGAGATTTGCAGAAATATGGAGTATGTATAATTTAATTAATGAACATTTTTAAATCATATGTCAAAATTATGTTTCATAATTTTAAATAGCTTTTTGTTATTTCTTCTTGTTAATTTTTTTCCTACATTGACAAAAAAAAATCACTTTACTTTATACATGTAACAATTTTATTGTTTAAAAAAAGAATGTTGCAATACTTTAGAATTTTTTTTAGATATTATATTATTTTCTACTTTTACTTTGTTATATATTATTTTTCTGTGAGTGTTTTGAATGAATAATGTAATTCCATAGGTTAATACAGAGAAAGAAATTAGTGGTAGCAAAAGTTTAACACAATTGTCGGATCATGCACAATCAGAAGGTTCACTGGAATCAGAAGACATCTTAATGATCCATTCTGAACTTAATAAGCTGCAAGAGCAGTTTCAGAAAGATGCTGCTATGTATGAAGAAATCAATGGTCAACTTCTTCAAGAATGTCAAGGTCTTCGGAAACAAGCAGAAGAGGTATAATTTTCATAATTAGCTTTTTTATAAATTAGAAATTTTTGAAGGTTATACATTTTTGGCATTCATGCTATAAAAGAACTGATTACTTTTTAACATTATTATAATTTAATCTCATTGCTTATTTTTATAACATTTTTAAATATAAGTTATTCGAAAATAATCTGCATGTTTTTTATTCATTAAATATTAATTCTAAATGCATATGTAACCTTGAAATAATTTGATGATTTGTGTCTTTATTATTATTTATTTATTTTTGTCTTTCAAAGATGATTTCAGTGAAGATCGAATCTACTTTTTATATATATATAATATCGAATCTACTTTTATATTTTATATATCCTTTATATAAAAAAGTATTTTCTGTTTTAGCTTGAAGACAATAAAAGAAAGCTAGAATTGCAATTACAAGAAAGAGAAAAAGAACTAGCTGCCAAAGAGTCTCAGTTGGCTGCCATTGATGCCAGTTCTGTGAAGTAATTTTAAGTTGTTTGCTTTATTGCAAACATTTATTTACTTATTGCAATATTTATTTATTACATCAATTGTAATATTTAATTATTTACTTACTTATTTAAGAAATTTAAATATTACTTTATTCAGTTCTAAAATGAAATAGATTTTTCTGATTCTGGCATTAACAAAATATTATGATTTTTTTATTAATTTGCATTGCTTAAAAAATTGCAAACTCAAAAATTTATCAGTTTGGTTTTTTGTTACTTATATTTTATATAAATATCAAGACATTTTAGCTGTACATTAGTAAATTTTTATCGTTCTTACTCTACTTTGCTTTAAAATCATGTTTCTAAAGTAGTTTAGATATCCTTGCTTGCATTTGCACTAATTAGTAATAAATAATTCTTCTTTTTTTATGATTTTCCAAAATAAATTCTATGTTTCAGCAATTCATTCTTTATATATATATAAAATGATATGATAATATATTACAAATGATTGCATAAAATTGCATCTTTATAGATATAAAGAATATTAAATATATGCTATTTAAAGCTTAGTAAAGTTGCTATATAAAAATTAGATAGTTCTGCATGGTAATTAATATAAAATTCAAATTTTAAATAATTCTTACTTTTACATACTTATTATAGGTTTTACAACAACAAAATCTTTGTTTTCAAAAAGCATTTTAGCTATAAATCTGGGTGAAACCTTTTTATGAGTAATCTTTCTCTAAATTATTTAATTTTGATTCATATAAATATAATGAAATTGAATTGAAAATTGAGTAATTCTTTTTCTATATACTGTCATTTAAGGACTTTATAGAAAATGTGTAAGACAGTTAAGCTGTGCTAGACTCTACATATCTCAACAAATCAATATATCCTCTCTAAATCATTGGAGAAAGGCTTATACTTCTATTAGAAAAATATTGACTCTGTAATTAAGAAGCATATTTTATACAATCTCTGACCCTGTTACTTATATTTTAATTAGTATCTTATTTTTTTAATGTTATTTTCCCCTGTAACTAAAATTGATGGAATTATGAAGCAAATTATTTATTATTCTTTATAATTTGACTTTTGTTTTTATGTTTACTTTTGTTTAATGCTCTAAAAATTTTCAGTTTACTGCTTTAATGTTCTCTCTTCTTTCTCATTTTATTGATTTATTATTTTATATTTTTTTGCTCACAGAATTAAAAAGCATAACTGTATTTCTGCTTCTAGGGGTAGCATATCAGGTCCCCATCTTTCTTCCCATGATAATAGATCTTTACTGTAAGTGATGTTGTTTTTCCTATTCTAGCTGTCTCCCCATCTGGTGATTGGTTTATTTTAAAATAAATTATGGGCTATCTTGACCAACTACTTGGATCTAAAATCTTTTGCTAATCCTTTCTTAGGCTCTAATGAGGAAAGAAAAAAAAATTATTGATTTTTTTTTTTCATTGTAAATCAAGGGGTGGCATGGGAAATCTAATTTCTTTTGGAAATGGCTTGGGTTTACAAATTTACCTAGACCAGCGGGTGACCGAGCTCTGCTTGGAGAAATGAAATCGAAATCAGTTCCTTAAATGGTTTTTTGGAAATTGGAATTTTGAACGAATCTTTTTAGTTAACGAACGAGCGCTAAATTCAAAATTTCATTAACAAATTTCCCTTAATAAAAAGCAGTGGAATTAGAATTATACTTTTTTGAAAGAAAATTTAATAAAAATATCAAAGTTATCCTTATTTTTTTCTGATGAATGTTGAAATGTCGGAAATGTGAGGCGATTCTCGACTTGGTAACCATTCCTCGTATTATAGTATAAGATAAAATTAAAACTTACGCTCCAAGCATGCGTTACGAGTAAAAGGGAAAAAATTATCCTATTAATATGCTGCCATCAGATTGACAAAACGCAAATTTAAAAAAATAAATTATTATTGCGCATTTAACATATAAAAATGCAATTTTCATCACGTGTCTGCATGAAATGAAAAAAATATATATATATGAATATTGATATAGATGGCAAATTGGCTATAGATGGCAGCACGTTACCACTTGAAAATTTAAGTAGCCATTATGGTGAACTAATAAAGTTTGAAAATATCCTATCTGTAACTCCGAACTGCTCAATCGTAGCTCTTCAAAACCGGCGCCAATCGATTCCTCGTGGCCAAAAAATACCAGACCCCCAAGTTTACTGGAGTTTATTAATTCTGGGGCGATTTTCGACTTGACAACCATTCCTCGTATTATAGTATAAGATTTGAAGATGATTTTAATCCAACTTGGTGCCATGCTAACCAGTTTGGTCCTTTTAATTTGAATTTAAAATATTAAAAAATATATTATCTTAACTTTTATTTGTTTACTTTATTTGTTATTTATGTTTTTTTATTTGGGTGTATTAAATTATGCTTTTCTCTTACAAACTGCTTTTGCATGGGACAGCATGTAATTCTTTATGAATAATTTTTGCTTCTCTTTTAATTTAGGGCTAAGCAACAACAAAAAATATTAATGTTTTTAAAAAAAAGTAACAGAATTTTCCCTCCACTTATAAAATTGTATTTTTTTAAATTAAAAATGGTGTACTAAAAAAATGACAGATTTCAAATCCGGTTCATTACATAGTTATCTTCTTACTCTGCATAACTTTCAATTATTTTATACTAACACTCTTTTTATATAATACAGCTGATAAATGAAATATGTGAATAATCTTAGATAAACCATCATTTGTTTTTATTTGATGATTTTATTGAATTGATATTTTTTTAAGGAAAACAAATGTGATTAAAATTTCATTTTCTAATTACATATTTTGTATGTATTTGTTTTGTGGTTTAAAAATGTTTGATTATTTAGGAATATTACGCAAACTAACCATTTTTATATTGATATATTTGGGCTACTTTTCCTTTCAATTAATTTTTGTACAGATTAAGTAATCTAGGCTAATCATAGGTTTTTGTTAATTTTTCCCAAGTATAAATAATAGTTATAAAGAAATGTGATAGAATTTTGCAATTTTTAAATATTGTTAAATGTTTAGGTTTAAAAATTTAATTGTTTTCCCCCCTTTATGGCCAATAAAATTTCTACTAATTTCAATTTTTTAGTGGCATAAATCTTACATAGATATTTTAAATATTTATAAGTTCTATATTATTTATATATTTATAATTTATCAATAAATCGAGTGATCAGATCTTTTAATTGCAAACTCAAAGAGTTTTGTTAGTAAACAGCAAGATGAACAAAAATGAAATTAAATTATTATCAAGAATGATATTTTGCTCTCAGATACCTTGAGTATATATCTATATAGTTAGTAGCATTTTTAAAGCAGATGAAGCAGCTATTTCAAGAAAAGTTCATGTATTTTATAGCTGTTGTTTTTACACAAACTATAATTTAAGTTTGAATTTATCAGTTTCACTAGAAATTGCTTTAAATATTTCTAATTCACTTTTAATGTTATATTAAGAAATTATAATTTTTTTATTGAAATTTGAATCTATAAATAATTTTCTATATTTCTTCTTTAATTATATTATTTTAGTAGATTAATAGTTTTTACTTTTCTTGATATAAGTATTTAATCTTAATATTCTTAAATTTTTGTTCCAACATTTATTGTTTTTATTTTACAAGTTTTAGTTATTGGGAACCAAAAGACCTTTAATTTTGTAATTAATATATATACACTACTAAAATGTTCAAAAAGTTCTGGGAATTTCCAAATATTTTTGAATAAATGACTACCATTTACCTTAAAATAAGTGAAATGTATTATATAACTAACATCAAAACTAAATGAACTCATAACTAATCAGAATAAGTTCAGATGTACATAGCACATATGTGCTAATTAAGACCAATTCATGAATACTTTCACTAATCCTTCTTGGTGTGAGATTATCTGTAATTCCATAACCAGCTTATTCCTTGATCCCAATTCATGTGACATTTTCCTCAGAATGAAGAATTGGTTTAAACTTGTAACTGTTCTCAAGAAATATGGAGGTGAATATATTAGCGAAGTGGTCTAAAGGAAGCAAGTATTCCATTTACATCGTTTCTTCAAATGATAATTTAAAGCATAATGGACAATTAGTTAAGGGTTGTGACTTAATAGGTTCTGTCTGTATTCATTTTTCTGTAAGAAAATAAACTCTTGGACATTTTGAACATTGTAGTATATTTTAAATATGCTTGTAAAATGTTATTAAAATTAAAATTCATTTTAAAATTAGTGAGGAAACTTAAATGTATAATGTGGTTATAAAATGAATTATATATAACTATTATATATATTGGTGAAATTCAAACTGGAGTGTTAAGATACAAGGTTATTTGCTTTTCATCTTTTAGTGATGCTGCTCGAACAAACTTTCGACTTCTTAATGTGTTGTCTGATTTAGTAAAAACCTTTTTGGACATTGAGCGGGATATCAATGCCCATCTTGAGAAGCATGGTTTAATTCCTACTCGACCAGCATCTTTGACTCAACATGATGAAGAAACAGGTTAGTTTTGTTTTCTCTCTAGCTTTTTTCTTCCTCCTAAACTAAAAGTGGTGCTTTGCAAACATTCAGAAGAAATGCTTCATCAAATATACAGAAATAATGAGTTAAATTTTTAACTTTTAAGATTTGGAATTTTAATAAATTTACCCAAATTAAAATATACTCAAGTAATAACTATTTGAGATCTGCTATGTTTTAAGAATATTTTAATTATTTTAATTGAACAATTATTTTATAATTTTGAAAGTTTCAAAGAATTTATATTTAAAAATAATAATTCTTCATGCTAGAGTTTAATAACTTTTTTTGATATTTTTTTATAAATGTTTTTCTAACTTCTAATTTAAAAAGAGATAATAGTTTATATTTATTTAGTAAAAAATTGTTTAGTTGTATTTCCTTTAAATTTTATTTTTCATCTGAAAGTGTAGTTGTTATTTCTAGCCAAAACAGTAAAATAGAAGAGGGATAAAACAGAAGAGTGCATCATGATCTAGCTGTATTCCTGAAGTACACATCTTTTTTGCCTCTCTCTCTGTTGCTTTTAATAACATTATTATCTACATCCCTGCCTCCTTCAAAAAAAATGAACTAGCAAAAGCTGTGATTACAATCCTAACTAATCAATGATTACTAATTTCATCTAAATGAGTTTATATGCAAGCACATAGTTAAAAAGCATTAGAAGCATCATTTTCATGTACACACAAATAACCTTAAAACTTTTTTTTTGACAAAATATTGAAATTTACATTATGAGCAATGCATTTTTTAATAATCTTTAGCATTCTTTTTAACTTGAAAACGAGGTTTGTTGTATTTATAATAATTGATTTGAAATCTAAGCTTCATTTTCTGCTGTAATTTTCACTCTTATATTTTAGAAACCATCTTGTCAATAATGCATTACATTGGCTATTTAATACTTTTTTTATTATTTGTTTCATATTAAAAACTAAATATATCTACTCAGTTAAATTTCAAAACCGCTATCAAATTATCTTACATAGATAGTTAAAAATATTTATTACACATATATTAATTGTGATTAGCTTCATCAATTATCAACTAATGATAACTGATTATAGGTTCAGTATGTGTTTTTACCAATGTTTCATAATCAATCAAAATCCAGTTCCTGCAGTAAATTGAATTATATATTTGTAGTTGATTGTTTGTTATTTTACTGGAAATTCTTATTTGCATCAATTTATAAATTTATAACAATCAATTTTTAAAAACACTTTTCATCTTAAATTTAAATATCTACTGTAAAAAGTTATTTAAAAAATATTTAGAATATACATTGTTATACACTGAAATGACAAAAGTCATGGGATGACTGTTAATATCAAGTCGGTCCTCCTTTTGCCCGGTGAAGTGCAACAACTCGACGTGTCATGGAGTCCACAAGTCGTTGGAAGTCCTCTGCAGGAATATTGAGCCATGCTGTCTGTATAGATGTCCATAATTGTGAAAGTGTGGATGGTGCAGGAGTTTGGGCACGAACAGACCTTTTGATGATGGCCCATAAATGCTCGATGGGATTCATATCGAGCGATCTAGGTGGCCCAATCATGCGCTGGAATTGCCTGGAATGTTCTTCAAACCAATCGCGAACAGTTCTGGCCCGGTGACATGGCGCATTGTCATCCATAAAAATCCCATCGTTGTGTGGGTACGTGAAGTCCATGAATGGCTGCAAGTGATCTGCAAGCAGCTGAACATAACCATTTCCAGTCAATGATCGGTTCAGTTGCACCAGAGGACCGAGTCCATGCCATGTAAACACAGATCACACCATTATGCAGCCACCACCAGCTTGAACAGTGCCTTGCTGACAGTTTGGATCCATGGCTTCGTGGGGTCTGCGCCACACTCAAACTCTACCATCAGCTCGTAACAACTGAAATCGTGACTCATCTAACCATGCCACGGTTTTCCACTGGTCTAGGGACCAGTCGATATGCTCACGAGCCCAGGAGAGTCGCTTCAAGCGATGTCGTGCAGTCAGTAAAGGCACTCGAGTCGGTCTTCTGCTGTCATAGCCGAAGAAAGACAAATTTCACCGCACAGTCCTATCAGACACGTCCCTCATACGCCCCACATTGATTCCTGCAGTTATTTGACGAAGTGTTGTGTGTCTATTAACACTGACCATTCTACACAGACGTCGGCGGTCTCGGTCGTTAAGTGTAGGTGGTCGCCCACTGTGCTGTCCATGATGGGATGTGATGCCTGAAATTTCATACCCTCGGCACACTCTTGATACTGTGGATCTCGTAATGTTGAATTCACTAACTATATGCGCAATGGAATGACCCATGCGTCTAGCTCCAACTAACATTCCACGTTCAAAGTCTGTTAATTCTTGTCGTGCCGCCATAAATCACGAAAAACCTTTTCACATGGATAACTTGAACACAAATGAAAGCTCTGGAAAACGAACTGCGCATTTATACTTTTTCGCTGTGATACTACTGCCATCTGTATATTTGCATATTGCTATCCCATGACTTTTGTCACTTCAATGTATGTATATATAGTATATAAGTAATATATATTTTTTAATCTAAAGAATTTCAGATTTCAATTTTTTTAATGTTAAATATGTGTTATTGTTTTATTTCAATTGCTCTAAAAAATACTAATATAAAATTAATATTTATCCTATTTATATACATGTTTATAATTTTTATGTGTAATTGAAGGCAACTATGTAGTTAGGAACAATCATAAATTTTGAATTTACTTTTCAAAAAACTGCAAAACTTTGTTTAGGTTGCATTCAAAGATTAAACAATTCCCATCTTATTTATTATATTACAAACAGTTTGTGTTTATTTTAGAGAAATGCAATCATAGAATTTTATTTCTAATATGGAGTGAATATCCTATTCCATTCTTATATCTAATTTTCACCTCCTTCATAATGCAGGTTACAGTGTTGGGTCTCGAGAAGATTTTACTTCTTTAAGTATTGGAGGAGAATGCCCTACAATTGAATTGGCTGAAGATGGTCCTGATCTAACTCCAAGAGCTTGGGATTTATTTGCTACTGCTGGAGCATATGATGCTGATATAGAAGGAGAGGATGTTGTTCTGGGTAAAGACTTTTGAATTTGTTTATTTAATTTTAATGTGCATTTATTTAAACTATTGTATGAAATTAACTGTTCGTTTATAAAATAATAAAAATTGTGTGTTTGTGTGAAAATGTATTCTTAGGACATTACACAAAGGCTATAATATTTCTTTCTTGTCAAAAAGGACAATAAAAGTTCTTAGTACTTTGTTGATAGTTTAACTCTCCTATCTTGTTGTGTCACTCAATGTTTGAATTTTAGACATCATACTAAGGAAAAAATTATTTAACTCCCTTTTTCTATTAATAACTATTGAAGCAATTTATGTTTCCGTAGTTTTAAAATGCAGATTCTGCAGATTTAAAATGTAGATGTTTCTGTAGTAGATAAATGTAGATTTAAAAGCAGTTTTCTATGTTAAAGTCAGAATCCCTTGTTTAACAATATGCATTATGTTTTTGTCTTAATACTGAAAAGAAGGGAAATGAATATAAATTAGAAGAACTTTTATGTTAAGGTTTTCATAAATTATAATATATTGAAATGCTTTCTTAAAATTCATCATATACCTAATTATATGAGTGTTAAATAAGAAATGAATTGTTAATCAACATTGAAACAAAAAAGAGAGAGAGATTCTCTTCACACTTTTTTTAATTAAAATAATTTTATAATTGATTATTTAACCTGTATAATAATGTGTGACAAAGTCTCTTGGAGGGCCAGTTGTTCATTGTTTCAGTTGAATCCCATTATATTTCAGTTGTCATACTCTCACTACTTTAGTGACTGGGAGGCTTTACCCCCGCCCCCACCCCTCCTTTTGTTAATGTAGATTTCACAATGATGTATTCTATCTCAAAATTTATAAAACTTCATAGCTGCAGAATGGTGAAAGTATGTTTTATGTCCTGTTAGTGGAAATGGTTTTAGCTGAACATTGGAACTTAAAGTAATTTTTTTTAATGATCATTTATAATCATGAACTCTTTCACCATTTGCTCTCCAAATTGGATGCTTTTACTTTTTTAACATTGATTATCTTTTATTTTTACAGAAATAAAATAATTCTTCTGTTCAAGTGATAAGCTGATGCACTTATGAATGTCATAAATATTTCTTTGTATAACTCTATCAGTAGGGTATTTTTTTTCTATTATTTAAAGATAAATTTAAAATGTCCTTGTAGGGAATTTATTTTATGCTCAAAATCTCTAATCTGCTAAATCGTATATTTTCTTGATGATTTTTCTTATAGTTCCCCCCCCCCCATGTATATTTCATAAAATGCTTACATATTCCTTCTTACTGTTATATAATCCAGGAATTTTATTTCACAACTATTTATTTATTTTTAAAAAATTGCAAATTTTCAGGAGCAAGTCGTCGATTAAAGTCTGCTGTCGACCACCTTCTTAATCTCCTTACTCGTGCCTTGGATAATCAGCAAAACCAAGATTTGAAATTGTTATTGAAACGAAATGAAGAATTATCCCAGGAATTGCAAGAAGAAGTGGAAGGCAGAGATGCTTTGCATATGAAAGTTGTTACAGCTGAAAGTAATTAATATTTTTTATTCTTGATAAGTTTCTAGGTCCTGTTAAATTTATTTGAAGAAGAAAGTATTTTAATAATCGCATTATAATTTCTTTAGGTACTATTAGGAAGCTTGAATGTGAAAAACAGAGGTTAGAAGATTTGATCCAAGATCTGCAAGAAAACCAAGAAATAATGAAGCGAGAACTAACTATGGAAAGAAATAAATTAGCTCGTGTGACTCATGAGAAAGAATGTGCTAATGATGAAATTCAAATGTTGAAGGAGCAATGTGGAATGCTTGCTAGTAGACTCGGAGATCCAGAAAGAAGTAAACATCTCTTTTTAACTTAATTGCCATAGTTTATCAAGCAGATTATAATTATGAATTAATATTTATTTATTCATATATGTTTAAGGATTTGGGAGAGAAGCTCCTATTTTTATCCGTTTATAACATTTAAAAAAAAAATTTTCCCCCTAGTAGTGCAAACAAACGCATGAAATGTTTAATGTTTATACCCTTCTTCCTCCCCCGCTTTGCTATACGAAAGAAAGCTATTAAACCAGATATATCATTTAAGAAAATGTTTAATTAATTATTGTAATTGATAAATAAAATTATTTGTACCTGAACATTGATTTAATTTGATAATTAGCAAAATTAAAGTTCTTGCATTGAACAAACATAAAGTTAGACTACTTCTATCTTTACATCATTTGATTTTTTTTTTTTTAAATTATGGATTATGGAAACAGAAAAGGAAGGAAGCTTCTATATCTATTAATGCAGCAATCTTTCAGCTTTGAAATTTTGCTAGCTGACTGTCATATATTTTATTGAAACACTGGATTTTTCCACAAATGATAAAAATTAATTTGGGCATGTATATATATAAATAAAATACATTTAAGAATTTCATCTAAATATATTCTACGGGAGAAAAATATTTAAAAACGCATTGAAATTTTAAATGCTTGTTTTTTCTCTTCTACTGTTATCATTTTTGCATGTTGAAATTTCAGATATCAAATTTCATATATCATTTTGTCATGCACCATTTTCGAAAATATCTGATGCTTTGTAATTATCTAACCCCCCCCTCCCTCACCCTCCCATTGCTATATGCATCTATAATCTTCAAAGATCTCTGGAAGTGTTTTATTTTAAAATATTATTTTCTTTGAAGCATTGCTCCTCTTAAAAATTTTTAATAATGAGTTAAGATAATTATGAAGCATCATATTGTGCTATTTATTGTAGGTATGTGCGAGCATTCAAATTATTTCATAAATTTACTTGTTTGTTTTATTTCAAAAATTAGTTATTTTAAATTTTTTACTATAGGCCCATTGCCATTTGAAATTGCATGCTTAATAAAAAGTAATGCTCTAAATTTGCTCTTACTACACTTTTATACACTTTATTGACTTCCTCCATGTTATGCTCTTGCATGCTTGATGTTGCTTCAGTGCATGTAGTTGTATGCTTGATTTTTTTAAACTATATATTTAAATTTTACTATCACATTTTTGAAGCCTTTGATTCTATATTAAGGAGAGAAAAATACTTTATTTAGAAATATAATCTTATTTTAAACTACTTTAACAAAAGAGAGGGGAAATTATCCTCACATTTTTTACAGTCAATATTTTAGCTTTGCTTGGAATAATTTGCTCTATGACATTTGCATGAGAAAGCATTTTGAAAGCCATGATTGTTGTTGATGCTACTATTTTTATTATTATTTTTGTAAGATTGTGCCTTTTTTCAATACTGAAATATTTAACACATTTAAAAAATTTCATTACCATTATTTTCTTTTTTGTGCAGTTTAGATTTTAAATTTCAACGCATCTTCCGTGATTTTTTTGTGAATATTAATTTCTAGAACAATGGGTAGATTAATAAACACCTGCATTTTCATTCTTTCCAAATTATAGAGTAGAAAATATTTTGACAGTGTAATTTTGATTATAAAAAATATTTACATAAATCATAAATCATCAAATGAAGCAAAAATGTGTTCTTGAAATATCAGAATTATGTTACAGCAGTGAAAAAATCTTTTAATGTTGTAACTGTTTTAAATTTTTTGGTTAATTTGATTTTGTGTATACTGAATAGGGTTCAATGTTACCTTTCAAGTATTTTCTTGCCTTCCAGTTATGATATTTTTATGCTTGTATATCACTAAATATTGACTTTTAATATAAAGTTCTTCCCAAAAAAAGCTAAAAAAAAAAAGATTTTTATTTCTATCTTTAAGACAGTATTTTTTTTATTTTATTCTTATAATTAGCAGCATTTACTATTATTATTATTATTATTTTCCTTTTTAGATAAGATTGTATTTTAAAAAAGAATATATTTAATTTATAAATTTTATTTGCCGGAAATTTATTGAACAATCGTATTAACTCATTATTAAAGCTTACACAAAAATTGGAAGCATGTAGATTGCATATAATTTTTAATCTTCTTAGTTGTTATTAGAAGCTCTTTTTTCTTATCTATTTAATTTATTAAACTGTTCTTAAGCCTTGTAATGTGATTTTAATGACATTCTTGCACAGAGTTATAAGGATTTTTTTTAAAAATATTATAAACATTGGTGATCTAAGAGAATTGTTATGGTTGATTTTGTCCACATTTTAACTTCAAGAATTATAAATATAACATTCTATTACAGTAATATTTCTGTTTAATACATGAGGTCATTTTCACATGAAATGTTTAAATATTTTAATAATTTTTGTGTCAGTGAAGTATTTTTTTACAGGAAACTGTTTTTCAGGAAATTTCTTCATCTGAATTGCATGATTTTTTTACAACCTATTATTGCCTTTTTTTTAACCCTAAAATTGTATATTGCTTAATAAATCACATACTAACAAAGTATATACTAACAGCAATTTATTAATTTACTAATACAATGATTGATATTCTTTATAATGGATAAGTAAGAAGTAATTCTTTCTTAAATATATTTACAAGAAAATGCAATTTCGAATTTTTAGCTAACATATCAATTTTTAGAAAGGTGTGTGTGAAAAATGATTTATTTATACTATTTTCTATAGTAACAGATGGCATCTAAATAATGAGAAATAATAATCTGCATTGTTAAAATATCCATGAAGATAGACTGCAACTTTCAAATGGAAATGCTCTTTCAATTCCTACTATTATTTCACACTCTCCCTATATATATATATATATATATATAGTTATATATATATATATATATATATATATATATATATATAACTTATAGTCGATGGCATTTGATGTTAATAGAGTTTTTTCAAATATTAATTCATTAATTAATTTTAATACTTTAAATATCAGAGTTCAATCGGTAAAATGCTAGGATTTCAGAATTTTTCACTGGAAGATGAGGAATGTTAAATTTTTGCAAAAAATCAATGATTTTTTGATAAAATTTTGAAAATTTTTGCTTTTAAGTATACTTTTTATCCAAATGATTTTCAAGAGTGAGTTAGCAGTCGTGCCTAAGGGGTTTAGATTGAAGGATTTTTCTCGAAAAATAAAATTGAAGAAATTTTACGCTTTAGGTTCAGTTCCAATTTCTATCCTTAAAATCTTTGTCATCATTTTTTGGTCACTTGTCCTACTTGACCTTAAGATTGAGCTACATGTTCAGAAGAAGTATGGGAAAATACAAGGAAATTCTTTTTCGATTTTGCCACTTAATATTGTGATTCTGTCATATGTTTTTACATATTTATATTAATTATAATTATTTAATAAAAAGTAACTAAAATAAAAAATTTCTTTGTTGACCTAAGTAGGAATTGACTTTTAAAACGTTTTTTATATTACTTGTTAATATGTAGGATAAGTATAAAAAGTGCCTTTGTTATATCCAAAAATTGAAGGGAAAAAATGACAAGGAAATAAACAACGGATATTTTAATATTTTTACATCAATAATTTTATATCAATATTTACCATTTATCAAGTATTATAAAAAGTTTCTTTTCTTTCTTTGTAATGAAAACAAATAATGAATGAATTGCATAAACCATCACTGAACATTATCCATGTTCATGAAAAGTATTTGTTTAATATAACTTTGCTCACTTTTTTTAATTTTCATAATGTTTATATGCTGACATATTATTTGTGAATTGGAATGAATTATTGGAAATTGTTCATTAAATTATTTAAAAATGAAAAAAAAAACACAATATATAGAACAGATGCATGTTTAGCTATCATATTTGGCATATGGTTATTTTTTAAATAGCGTATACCTGCTTGGAAAGGATTATTTTAAATTAATCAAAATTTCATTATTTCCTCAATAACTTAATAGCATCTCATTCTCCAAAAATAATTTTTATGCCATTTTAAAATATTTAATGATATTTATATTATTACCATATATATTTTCCCACTGATTTAAAAAAAATTAATTTTAATTAACAAGCCTCTTTTTAATTCTTTTAGTTATAGGATTTATACTGATGTGCATTTCAATAGTTATTTAACATATTTTTGCACATTATCACTGCTATATATTTAAGAGAAAATTCTGATACTAAAATATAGATAAATCAACCCAAAAACATTTTTCATATATTAATTTTTGAGATTAGAGTTTCAAATCTCCTTCAATTTTTTTCTAAGTATTAAATAATTATTAAATGATTAATAAATATTTAATAACTATTAGTCCCTTAAAAATATTTTACTTGATATCAAAATGCTTTGAAATTTCTCTTACCTTTATTATTTCTTGTAACTTTAACTCTTACACCATTTTCTTATGCAGTTTAATATTGTGGTGGTGGTGTTAATATTTTGTGTAGGATTTGGGAGCTCGCACATTCCTGGCATTCATTTTAAACTGTAAAATATTCTTACACTGTTTTTTTTAACCTTTTCTTTTCTATGTTTTGTTGGCTTCTCGCAGCGGATGCTCATAAAATCTCGAAAACTTCCGACAATTGTTTGCATGATCAGCCAGGTTTGTTTTTTATGCTTTTGTGTTAGAATTGCGTTTATTTTTAGTTCCTTTATTTTCTTGATATTTTACTTTAAATTTAATTAATACATTGTGCTTTTTTTTTAATAAAGTAGATTTCAGATTGTTCCATGAAAGCCAAAATATTGACTATTATCTTAATTTTTAAAGTTGCGTTTTAAGGATACATTAGATGAATCAGAAAAATCATAAATCAAACTTGTAACTGAATTTTTGTATTTGGAATTTAACGTTCCCTATTTTAATACTGCTGTTGTATGTGAAAAGAAAAGAATTCAATGGACATTGAGTAAGTAAAAAAATGATATCAAAGGATTGTTTGTTGAAAATAGTGATAAGGCAAAGTGAGTTTATCTAAGCTAGTTCTATATCTGTTTGATAAAGTTATTTGTATATCCATCCGCTTATATTATCTTATCTAGGCTTTTAAGGTATCACTCGATACATTTTATATATCTATATATATATAAATGATTCCTTCTGACCTTGTTTATCTTAGTATCATAAATATGCTTTAAATCTTATAGAGAGAGCTTTGTCCCCCACCTTTAAGTTCCAATTCTAATCATTTTTATTTTTTATTAATTTCAATTCTTGAAGATTAAAATGTTTGAGCAAAATTTACATTCAAAAAGTATTTTTTATTCCAAACTTCCTCAGATTTAATTATAAAATTTATTTTTATACCTATAAATTAAAAGGCATTTAAAAAAGATTTAAAAACTTCTTTGAATACATATAATTTACAATGTTCATTTAATAATATTTTTCCATAAATATTTTTTTCATATTGGATTAAAATAGTTATTGGAAATAGACATCATGTATTCAAAAAGAAGAAAAAGAAGTAACAAAGCAAAATCATCTAAACAGTTATACATTATGTCTGATATTGTATTAGATATTATAGATTCAGTGAATTGCATTTAAATCAAAATTGTTAGGGTGTTTCTATTTGTTTTTATGATTCTTATTTCCTCTTTTTTTTAGGATATTTACTTTATTTTTAACTTTTATTATCATTGAAGAAAATTAATTTACTCTTTCAAATCACAAATCATTCTAGTGTATTTAATGTAAAGATATGTTGCTTTTTTGTTTTGGTTACTTCTCTTATTTTCTCCTTGAAATTTAAATGGGCCCTTTACCTCCGAACCATTCAGCATTTATTAACTTTGCTGACACTGGAATATCAGGCTCCATTTTTTAATTTCTGTGTTGTTCAGAGATCTTAACTCAATTTTTTAGGACTCTTTCCATATCAGAAACATTAAAATGCCATTAAATCATTGTAATTATAAACATATATCCTCTTTGTAATAAATTAATATTAAATTAACTGAAAGCTAAAAAAAATTCATGTTTTTATTTATACTTAAATAATAAAGATCCAATGAAAAGGAGTTTGACATTGAATAACACTTTTTTTTTAGCAGTTAAACAAATGTTCTTTTCAGAAACAATATTTAAAATATAGTATAAATGTATAATCATCAGTTACAGCACTCTCTGGCAAAAAAACTTAATTTTTTTTTTTAACTTTGCGATATGCACTTATATTTGTTTCCTGCAAGGAAAAGGGTTCCTTTCCTTTGAATACTAAGACTACATAAAATTGTTGAGCTGGATATCTATGGCAGCTTGGGATCTTAGTCATATGACCTATTCAATGTTAATTAATTACAATTATTGTAGTATATTTTAAGAAATGTAGGGGATCCAAAAATCCAAGGACTCAAAAATTAAAGTAATTGTACTTTTATCATTAAATTTAAGTAATTTGAAAATAACTGGGCACATAATTTTTCTAATAAACATTGACACAATTCCTAAACAAAGAAAATTGTAATATTTAAGAGTATCATATTAGACATAATTGATGGCACAAAATCATATGACATGTAGATAATGATTAGCAACTCTACAGGATAATTTTTCTGAAATTAATTGTTATTATTGAGTTATGAGATTTTTAAACAATGCTTTAGAGGTGACAGTAAAATAAACTACCATTTTCACTTCTCATTAAAAAAAAATTTCTTTGCCTATTTGTAGAACTTTTACAAGAAAATTCCAGGCTTTCTACTGAAAAACAGTCGGTTCAGAAAAGCCTTAGCCAAGAACGTCAGTCTTTCCGCGATCGTTTACACCAAATGGAAATGGAGTTGGATGGAATCAGAGCAGAAAAGGAAGAAATTATAGAGAAGAAATGCAGAGAAATAAGAGACTTGAAGGCAGAAATGGAAGCTATGGAAAAGCAATTGCAGTCCAACAAGAAATTTATTGATGTATGTGTATCCGTATTTAATTATTTTTATTATTGCTTCTGTTTTTTGAAGTGAGGTTAATTATGTTTTCTTCAAAGTCAGATGACAGAAATTTAATATTAAAAATATGTCTTGGTATATGCAAATATAATCAAACAATAATTTTTATGTTGAATACAGGAAAAATGCTCTTATTGTAAATTTTATAACAAATCTAGTGCATTGAAGACTTACCTTTTTATTTGGAAAAAAATTCATTATTTTTAAAAATTACATCAATGATATTCATAATGATAATTAACACATTAGTAATACAATTGATGGATTATTAAACGAAATAACAACTAATTCATAATATTAAATGAAATAACAATCTGCTTGACAATATAAAGCTAATATATCACAAAATTATGCTATTTCTTTTTCTAATTTTTGGAATTTTTATTGTAAATGCAACTGTTTTTTATTTGTATTTGCATCAAAATACTGCATTTAGTTAGATATAAATTCTTAAGCAATGAACTGGTTAAATATTTTTCTTATCTCATTGATTTTAAAAGACTGCCAAAAATATTATATGTAAAAGAGATAATTTTTTATAATTAACTAATATAAGTAACGTATTTTTATTTTCAGGTGTATTCATTTTACAAATAATCAATATGTATCAGAAATAATTTTACTAGATATTATTTCAAGAAATATGGTATTATGTAAAAATTTTACTGAAATTCTTGATCCCATGAACTCAACATCTAATGTGTTTTTTTTTTTAAAGACAAAAGCTATACCATAGCATATTTTATATGTGAATAAAAAATTTGTTTCAGAGTAACAATACTGTTAAAGTTATTATATATAATTTTTTTGCTATTTTTTATAAAAATTTGATTTTGTTTCAAAACAGTTTCTCTTCTTTTCTCCTTAAATCAATTTGTAAAATATATAAAATAGTATTTTTGCATATTTTGTAAAGATTATTTCTATAAATAAATTTTATATGATTTTAGGAACAAGCTCAAGAGAGAGAGCAGGAACGTGAAGAATATATAAGAGAAATAACAAAAATGCAAGATATAGTGCGTGAAAAAGAAAAGATACAAAGCAATGAAGTACAATTAATGAAAGAAGTAAGCTTTTATTTAACTTTGATACAATTTTTTTCCATTTAAATGATTTTTTGTATTTTGAATATATAATATTGATTTTTTTTTTACTTTACACTCTTTAACCTGAAGAATTTTATTTTTTACTATAAATTTTTCTTTTTTACTGAAATTTAATGTATATAGTTATCTGCTATATACCTTAAATTATAATTTTTTTTATCTCCTTTTAAATTATTATTAGCTGCAATGTCAAAAGTGTAGCAAATTTCAAAATTCTTTCAGCCATAGAAAGTGGAATATAACAAATTTCATATTTGTCAGAAATATATGTACTCTCCAACTTCAAAAGCAAAGTAACTTTAAAAATAGTTTTAATATGAAGGGGATGGAACAATATGAAAATAATTTTTTTTCTGTTTGACAAGTTTAAGCCAACAATGTAAAATTAGTTTCCATTGATTTGAATATTAATGCTCAGTTAAATGAACTATACAATTTTTATATGTTTCAAAAATATATTTAATTAAGTTTTAACATTCAATTTTCGTTGAGCTTAATGCAATTCAAAATAATTGCTCATGTATAAAGAAATACTACATTAAGAACATTCAGAATATTTAAATCATGTTTTGACTTTAAAAAACAATTTTGATGCAGTGATTTTGTGGTTTTAATTGCATGGGCTTATAGATATGATTGCCGAGAAAGGTTTCATTTTTTAAGTTATCATAATTTTTGATCCTCATAGCATTTTGATAGCTTTGATATGATTATCTCGATGTTTCTTTTTATTAAAAAAAAACTTCCAAAACATACATTTATAGATGATAAAATAGAAATTCTTTCTCATTTATATCTTATAAATTGAATGAATTGATAATGAAATCATAATTTATTGATGCATTTGACTTTTTAAGAGCTATCAGATTTTGTTGATGTTGTTCCTTAGCACAGTGTTCTTCATGGAATTATCTAATTGTTATTTGTTAACAAGTCTGATTTTTGATATTAATTACAGATTGAACAGCTAGAACAGCTCTTAAGAGCAAGGATTGAAGATCACCAAAATGCAATGAAAAAGAAAGAGATGGTTGAGAATGATTTACGCCAGTCTCTAGATAAAATCCGGGATTTACGGGATGTTATTGAAGAATTAGAAAAAACTTTAGATATGAAATGCAAAGTAGAAGCTGAGTTGCGACAGGTAATTTGAAGTTTTATTGCATTGGTTTTTTTTAATGAATTAATAAAATTTTATTTTATTAAAAATAAAAATCAAATACAAATTTAAAAAATACATTACTGAATTAAGTTTCCTTATTTAACTTCAGTTTGTAAAATTTGTAGCTACAAATTTTTAATCAAATTAATGTAACTTGTTAATTTATTTAGTTGATATGTTCAGCTTTTTAGTAATTGTTATTTATTAATTTGAAAGAACATGAAAAAACAAATTTGAAATTTTTTGTTATTAAAATACTTAATGATAGCCTTTAGAAAGTCATTCTTATAGCAAATTTGCTGCTTTTTTCATCCCTTTACATCCCACTCCTCCCTCTTCTTGTCTACATGTTTCCTTGTTTTTAAGCAATTATAAATCAATTTGTTTTTTATCAGATGAAATAAACATTAAAAAATATCAAAATTGTAATGTTATATATATATACACTGAAGTGACAAAAGTCATGAGATGACTGTTAATATCGTGTCGGTCCTCCTTTTGCCCGGCGAAGTGCAACAACTCGACTTGTCATGGAGTCCACAAGTCGTTGGAAGTCCTCTACAGGAATATTGGGGTCTGCGCCACACTCGAACTCTACCATCAGCTCGTAACAACTGAAATCGTGACTCATCTGACCACTCCACGGTTTCCCACTGTTCTAGGGAACAGTCGATATGCTCACGAGCCCAGGAGAGTCGCTGCAGGCGATGTCGTGCTGTCAGTAAAGGCACTCGAGTCGATCTTCTGCTGTCATAGCCCAAGGTCCTATCCCACAGTCCTATCGGACACGTCCCTCGTACGCCCCACATTGATTCCTGCAGTTATTTGACGAAGTGTTGCGTGTCTTTTAATATTGACCATTCTACACAGACGTCGGCGGTCTCGGTCGTTAAGTGCAGGTGGTCGCCCAATGCGCTGTTCATGATGGGATGGGATGCCTGAAATTTCATACTCTCGGCACACTCTTGATACTGTGGATCTCGGAATGTTGAATTCCCTAACGATATCCACAATGCAATGACCCATGCGTCTAGCTCCAGCTGACATTCCACGTTCAAAGTTTGTTAATTCTCGTCGTGCCGCCATAAATCACGAAAAACCTGTTCACATGAACAACTTGAACACAAATGAAAGCTCTGGAAAACGAACTGCGCATTTATACTTTTTCGCTGTGATACTACTGCCATCTGTATGTTTGCATATTGCTATCCCATGACTTTTGTCTCTTCAGTGTATAAATATATATATATATATATCCATTTTAGAAGAGAAAAATTTTTGCCAGAGTACTTCCATATTTATTTACTAAATGTTAACGAATGCTTAAAATAAAATAAATTATTACTAAAATTCTTTGTGAGTGGGGTGCAACAAACTTTAATATTTAATGAAGTGCTAATAAAGAATAAGTATAAATGAGTTTGTTTAAAATATTTTTTTTTCTTTTTAACTTATTAACCTGCTTTTGTAATTGTATTATTCTTTGGTTATTATTCAATTTCTTTAAAAAAAATTCTAAATACTTTAATTAAATTTCTGATTTAATTAAAAATATATTACAGAAATTAGCCATGATGACTGAATCGGTTGATATACATAAGAAAATGAATTCGGCATTGGAAGATGGCATGTCCAAATCTAAAAGTGCTCTTTTGAATGGAGAATCCATGGAACAAGTTGAAAATCTGAAAGAACAACTTGCTTCACAAAGCCAAGAAATTGAACAAATGTCACAAAACCAAACTTTGTTGCATGAGCTCAGAGGGCAAGTTAGTATCAAGCTATTTATTATCTTTGATAATTGTATAATTTAAATAAATTTTATTTCAGCTTTATTTTCTAACTATTATAACTTTCAATATATTATAATATACAGCCATCCATCTTTG
>JAOUZG010043444.1:3165419-3179344 GCA_026289955.1 Argiope argentata | reverse complement strand
ATATATATATATATATATATATATATATATATATATATATATATATAGGTTTATTTGTAAGCTAATGTAGTAAATATACAACGAGAATTAGCATGTGTATTTTGTTTTATGCTGCTAACATTCTTAGCTCTAAAAACAATCTTTCAAAGCATGACACAGAATTTCATTTTTTTTATTAGATTATGTATGCTAATACTAACTTCATTAATTAAACTTGAGTTCCATTATTTTATTTGTATGCTTAACCTCGATAATGTCTGAAAGCTTATTAGAAAATTTCTTATAACTGTTTCTAGTTGAATTTTAAATGTATAAATTTTGTTGAAAATCCTATGTCAAATTTTTCAAAGAATATTCTATTTGTGACAAAAATTTTATTCTAATTTCTAAATTCATTCCTCCAAGTTTTTTTTTTTTTTTTGCTGTGATTAGGCTGCGGTGGCCTGGTTGTAAGCTCTCGGCTTGTGAACCATAAATTTTCATGTTCAAGGCATGATTTAATAGAAGAATTGCCCGAGTGTTGCTTTAAAACAGGTTGTTAATATAACTAAATTAAACTAAAACATTTTTTGTGATTACCTGGTGGTTAGATCTTGGCTTAGGGTCTAAAAAGTACTAACTTTGAATCCATATTCCACTCCATGATGTATGTTGGCCTAGTGTTTCTTGAATCTTGCATCTTGTACTAGATGTTCAGTGTGTAATGGAGTTTGAATAAGCAATACCAACTAACATGTCATTCTTGTTATCTGACTAGATTTGAAATCATTAAGTTTATTCCAAATTAGCCCTCATATTTGTAGTTTACAAACAGGAAGTTATTGTAATTTAATTAAAACAAACTAATTATTTCTGAACTTCTAAAAACTCATTAAACTTGTATTCTTTTTAAATGAGTTTTTATTTATTGGACAATGATGAAAACATTTTATTAAAAAAAAATCTGATTGTTAATGCTATGTTGTTCTTTTTTTAAAAAACTATAATAAATATTTAAAAAAAAATGTCCCATGCTTTCCAGTTATCTGAATAATTTAGATGGTAGAACTAATTATATGCATAGTCAGAAATAATAGTGACGACATCACGATGTTTCTTATGTTTATTTAAAATATACTTTCACTGAGTTCAAGTGTAAAAATCCTTTTTTTTTCCTTTTTAAGTTAATCAGGTAATTTAAAATTATAGTTTTCTATGAAATTATCATTTATTATTATTATTTTTTAAATTTGTAGCCAATAAGGCTTTCTAAAATTCTCTTGCTTTTTTAGTCTATGAAAATTACAAATGAAAGTGGAGTGTTTTCATTGCCAAATCACAGGCATTATTTTGTGTTGTTTTCAAAATTTAAATTCCTTTTCTGAGAAATTACTTTCATATTTTTGATGAAAAAGTTCAACCGTAAAAATGATTTATTTTTATTTATTTATTTTTTTTTTTAATTTCAAGTATTGTTGCAAAATTTTCCAAGATTGTTTACTGATTTTTTTTTAAACTGAGGTCAGTATTGAATATAAATAATATTTTTAATATTTAACCATAAGTATAAAGCTTTTATATGAAAAATTACCAGTTTAGTCACTTTACTTAGCTATATCCCAAGGTATTTTGAATTATAAAAAATATTTTTGAGCATCACACAGATTCTTGTTATAAAAATGTACTCCTTCAAGAATTTATATATATATTAATTTAATTTTGACTATGGCTTTCAATATTAAATTAATTTTTTTAGTTTCCACTCCCATCAAATTTTCCAGTTTTTTTTTCTTTTATTTTTTTAAAAAAATATATATATAAATAAATATATATATAATTTCAACTCTTACTTTTGCAATAGCTTCACATCTTTTTAACGTATGCAGTTAAAAAAAATGACATTGAAGAAAATATGTATTTTAAAAGAAGAAGAAGAATATGTCTGAATACAGTCAGAACCTTGAGTTAAAGTTTAATTTACCCCCCCCCCCTCATGAGAGATCTACATTTAAAAAAAAAAATTTATGTGTTTTTTATATAATTTATTATGCGTTTTTGATTTGATTCCACTTATAGTAAATTTTCATTTGAAAATATATGAAAGATTTCTTCTTTTTGGATTCAAATTATCAAAAGGGATGATTTAAGACATAATGTTCAATAACATATTGGGGAGGAAAATCAGATATTTTTGTTCAGATGTTTTAATAACTTATAATTCAGTTGCCGATTTTCTTTATCTGTAGAAACGACTTGAGCAGGATTATGATATCATTCAAGAAATGATGCAACAAAAGGAAAGAGAATTAGCTACATTACACGAAGAAACAGATGCTCAGGTTTGTTTGAGTTTTACTTTTTTTTTTTTTAGCTTAAGCCAGGGGTTCACAAACTTTTAGACATTGCGACCCCCTTTTTAGACTAAGTATTTTGACGACCCCCCAAAGTTTTAAATCTGTCTAAAATTTAAACA
This sequence comes from Argiope argentata, assembly GCA_026289955.1. Classification (NCBI taxonomy): domain Eukaryota; kingdom Metazoa; phylum Arthropoda; class Arachnida; order Araneae; family Araneidae; genus Argiope; species Argiope argentata. The sequence continues at coordinate 3,176,892 of JAOUZG010043444.1, read as the reverse complement.
AAGATTTTGAAAATTTTACACGTACTCAAGAGTTCGTAGAGTATGTGTCGGGTATTGGCGCCACATCCCTTGACACTTCATCTTTCTCCTTACTAGTATCGTCTCATCTCGAAACTTTGATTGAACAGTTTACAGATTACATTCCAGCTAAGGATATGAGAGAGGTTGTGTGGGGTAGTCAATCCGTTCAGTGAGCAAGCTGCAACAAAAGTTGAGCTAAGTGCCCTTAATCATGATCAACTGATAGAGATTTCAAGTGATCAGTCAGCTAAAGTAACTTTTAACAAAGATTATATTGACAAATTTTGTATACGTATTAAAAAGGAATACCCAGAACTGTCCACAACAGCATTAAAATCTTTGATGCCATTTTCTACACATTACAACTGTGAACGAAGATTCTCCATAATGATGAATTTAAAAACAAAATCAAGAAATCGTTTGACACTGGAAAAAGACATTGTTTTGTGTGTTACAAAGCTCATTCCAGACAGTAAAAAATTGGTTAATTCCAAACCAGCTCATGCATCCCATTAACTAATAGAACACGAAACCCAACTTGCATGTGTATTAAAAGCTTTATGTGTACTCTTTTTTTTTAAAATGAAAATTGCAGCAATAAATTAATTTTCTTTAACCTTTTCTTCCACATCTTGTGACCTATTTTTTGAGAGCCCCTGCTTGAGCTATGTAAACTGCACAGTTAGATGTTTGTATTCAATATCTTCCTTTAGTTTTCATTTACATATTCTTGTCTGAAACATTTAAATCATTTGTTTGACATGTTCATATTTATCAGTTATTTAATGTCATGTAGCTTATCATTAAAAGCATTTCTTTTTGAAGAAAACCATAGGAATTTAAATATACGAAAGCTATATTGCCCTTGCACTCTCTGGTTATATAATTTTAAATGATAAATTCTGTAAATTCTATTGATCACAAAATTAGAGGTTGTAAATCTAAGAATTAGAAGTTATTTTTATATTGAAAATGCTCTTTTTAGTTGACATGTTATTTATCTTATAAATAAATTTTGATATATTTGCAACAGTCAGGATAGATTATCAATAAGATTATTTATCATTTGTGTTAAATGTCAATTAATTTATTATAAACATAGTAATTTGGTATAATTAAAGTGTTTGTAGCTATCATTTTGTTTTTATAGTTTTTAAATTGATTCCATTTTTTCTTATTTAAATTATTCAATGCATAGATTAAATTAGAAGCTGAAGTAGAATCTCTAGAAAGAGAGCTGGAGGAACAAAAATCTGTTGAATCAGAATTGAGACAAATAATGAAGCAAATGGAAGGGGCATTAGAAGTTTCTAAAAGTACTTTAAAATCAGAAATTGCACAATGGAGACTGAGAGTTGAAAATCTTGAAAAAGCTCACAGTGGAGAAGTTGAAACTTTGAGAAAGCAGATTGATGTGCTATGCAAGAATATAACTGGCAATGACGTAGAAGATATTGATATAGCAGAAATCAAGAAAGAAATTCTAGTAAGTAGACTATTTTGTTCAGTTACATTTTTATCTAGGTGAGTTGTACATTATCCTTAAAATAAACAAAATCTGTAAATTCATATTTCTGTCTATTCTTAATTAACATTTTTGAAGCTATTTATAAAAGTTAAACTGGTCTAATATTCCGAACTGGATCTATAAATTTGGTAAGAATTTCAACTGTAGTTTTTTGGAAACTCATAAATATTACATAGTACTTCTGTACATCCTATTGTAAAATCTGTTCAATTTCTGAGATTTTTTTAAAATGAAGAGTAGGGATAATCATGCTTTTCTAATTCCCTTGTCATTTATATAATTACTTCTATACTGAAATAAGCAGCTTTAAATAAAATAATCTTCTCTGATAAAAGGCCTTCATTCTATTTCATTGTTAGAGAATTGTTGCCTTTGATGACCATCTTGCTCCCAATTTTTTTTCCTTGTGCTATTTTAAAAATTATTGCTCAATCCAGGAATTAATGATATCTGACATTTTGTTAACATTCCAAATTTAATTATTTAATCATAGTTTGAAATATTTTTTTTTCTATTCTAGTCTAAAGGCTGCAGTAAAAAATCTTGGCTTTTCAGATTGGATATTCTCTAAACTCAAAACCCTAGTCATGTGGTCTTTTTCTTGACGTGTAAATTATGTATGAATTAACTTGTTTAGAAAACAGCTTAAAATTAGTCATTCAGTTAGATAATATAAAAATTAAAATTTATGCATCTTAGTTCATCTGAATAATTCTTTGGTGAATACATATTTAATCTTTGTTTCTTCAACAGGAGGCTGCTAATACATTTGGCCCAGAGGACAAGAAAGCTTATGGTGATTTAATTTATGCCTTATTAAAAAAGGCTGTTGAAGCTAAGCTAAAAAAGTTGTCAAAAGATCATGAAGCCTATGTAAAGGAAATCAATCAGAGTTGGGAAAATAAAATAAAATCAGAACTTGGTAATTCTAGTTGTGATTTCAAATCTCATTTTGAGAAGCTCGAAAAGGAAAATCTTTTACTACGAGAAAAGTTTGATGAACAGAATCAACGACTGTCAATTGAAAAGGATGCACAATTTGATGCTAAATTGCAAGAGAAAGAAAGAATTTTAAGACAGGAATTAGAAGTAAAATATGAATCTGAAATAAATAATCTCAAATCTAGCCTAGAAAATGTTTTGAAGGAGAAATCTGAATTAAAAACCAAAGCCAAGGACTTAGTTAAACAAATAAAAGAACAAAAGTTAAAATATCAGTCTCAGAGAAATCAGATGTTAAAAGAATTTGAAGATAAAATTATATCTGCTAAAAAAGAACTTCAGGAAAAATTAGAGAGTAAACAACTGACTGAAACCATATGCAAGCAAGAAATTGAACGGTTGCAAACAGAACTGCATTCTAAATTAGAAAAGGAAAGAACCATTGAAGAAAATCATCGAGAAGAAATTTCTAGATTGCACAAATTTTTTGAAACACGCTGGGTAGAAGAGATGAAGAAAATTCAAGAAGTTCAAATTGAGGAATTGAAAAAGTTGAAGGATTCTAAAGAAAGAAATATAGAAGCCTTATGTAACCATTTGTTTGCTCAATATAGTGATAAATTAAAAAAACTCCAGGAAGATTATGCTACTCAGTTAGCAGATGAACGCAAGGCAACCCTTTTACAACATAGATCTGAATTAGAGACTTTGCAGCAGGCACTAGAAAAACGGTTTGAAAATGAAAAGAAACAAATCTTAGATATAAAAGAAAAAGAAGTTAAATCATTATCTGAGTCGTTAGAAAGAAAATACAAGAAGAAGTTGAGTGAATTGCACAAGGGCAGTAGTAAAATGAATAAAGAAGACAAAAGCAGATGGGAAGAAGAAAAATTAGAGCTTATTACCTTACATGATCAGGAAATTGCTGAATTAAAACAAGAACTGGAAAATAAATATGAAAAAATGCTGCAGAATAGTCTAATGTCTCATGAAGCTGAGATTAAAAGTCTAGAAGAAGCTTATAGTCAAAAGGTTGAAGAAGTGCATGAACTAATAAGAGGTATATATTTCTTTAAAAGAATTATGTTATTTAATTGGTGTTTATATGACAGTTTTGCTTTATATTTGAATTCAGAATGAGTAATTTTGAATAGTTATCTTTTTTTAAATTAGTTTATAGGAAATTAAGAAATTTTACTAGAAATTGTATTTAGCATTTATTTTTCAATTCATATCATTCTCTTTTAACATATTTAGATTTATAGAAAAATACCTCTTAATATTGTATTGAAATTAAAATCTAAGTTACATAATAAAAACATGTATATAGTTTTGAAATGTTTATTATTTTATGTCACCTAACTTTCTATTTCTGTTTGCATTTTCATTTAGAAGCCAGACGTGTAGCTGCAAAGAGTTGTCATTCTGATTCTGGGTCTAATCGAACTGCTACACCTTCTTCAGAAATGTCTTCTGATGAAACGTGTAGCTCATGTCAAGAAGATATGCTGCCTGGAAATAAGCACATCTTAGTAAATAAAATCCATCAGGATGGAAAGAGGGTAAATTGACGTTAAATGAATTATTGAATTTTACATTTGGTACTTACTAAGTCAGAATTATAACTTCAATTTGCATACTCTTGTAAATATATCAATTTAAATTTATTTGAAAATGTGTAAGTTTTTCTCGAACCTGCGTTAATATTTAATAGCAGTTTTTGAAATGAAGCATTAACTTGATGCTAATTTAAATCTAAGTTGGCCAGAACTAATTTTCTGATATAAATTTTTTAAAATCTTTTAATGGAAGAAAATTTTTACCAATTTCTTTAGATTTTATTGAATAAAAACATAAAATTGTTTTCTGTTTATAATTCTATCGCATGACACAGCATCAAGATTTTTATTGACAACTAAATGGAACATGACACGAGAAGTTATTTCATTGAATTTTAAAAGAATTTTACTTTGAACCCCATTCATGAAATTGCATTTTGAAGTTCTTCATATTAAGATGGATTATTTAATCAATGTTACATTAATAAATAAGTTTTAAGGAGTAATATATGTTTTAATTTCTATTATAATAATTAATTTTTTATTGTAAAATTTTTATGTTATTTAATAGAAATAGTGAAAGTTTATTTAAATGAATACATTCTTTGCTAAAGTTTTATATTGCAACTTTAAAAATATTTTATTAAAAAAAACTTTTTCTTTTATTGTTTTAGGCGTCTAAACTTCCTTTACATTTAATAATTAGTACAGTTTTGTATCTAATAGATTTTAATTTGTCTTGTAAAGATCTAAATTATGCACTCTCTTTTTCAGGTTTTGTCTTTGATTGAATCTTCTCTTGCCCCTTCGTCAACAGAGCGAGAAGCTCGATTATGGATTGAGGAACGCAAATGGATCATAAAACGTATTCAAATTTTGACTCCTGAGATTGTAAGTTTTTCTATTAGTCTCTTAAAAAATTTATTTCAAATAGTGTGCAAAAATGTATGTGAATGCTTTCACTCGTATTGTTATTGTAAAATCTTGGAAAATTAGATTTTACTAATTAATATATAAAAATAAAATTAATTTGGGTTCTTACGTATTAAACTATCCATTTTTATCACTAAATTTGAAGTCATTGCCAATGAGTTACTTAACCGCCAATTATGGCAATCCGGCAATGGTGTAATTTGTTTATCTTTGTCGCCAAATTTAAATCAGTTGTCATTGGATTACTAAACCATTGGCAAAGATGGTCTAATACATTAGTTTGAGAAAGAGAGCACATTTAAAACATAATTTGCTGTAGTATATAGATATAAGTCTTGGATATGTTTTTTAAATATGCTAAAATAGGAAATTTTAAATTCTTTTTCATTATTTTCAATAAATGAAAATGCAAGAGGTAATAGTCATAAATGAACTGCATGTTCATTTTATGAAATCATTTTGGTGATTTAATTGTCTTGTTATTATGTTATCAGAAAGAATAATGTGATTAAATTTATAATGTGTTCAATTAAATTTTCTCATTAGATTTACTTGAAACATTTTATGTATTTTATTAGGTTGATAATCCAGCTAATTTGAAGCTAGTCATCAGTAATTTGGTTGATGAGTTGTTTAATGCAAGAAAGAAATTAATAAAATATAATGATGAAGTTAACAAAACTCAAGAAAAGTGCTCACAACTTGAAGAACAACTTAATGCTGAGCGTAAGTTCAAACAATGTTTTGATCAATTCATTTCTAAATTTATAAAGATTTTTATATTATTTTTAAATTGTCATTTCAAATGCAATGTGTTTGTTGTAATTTAAAACTTAAATTGGATGTTTAATAAGAAAAACATTATCTTCAATTATTTCAAAATAAATTTTCAACTTCTGTTAAATTTGTATAATTATTCTTTAGGCTCTAAAGTATATATCATTGCAACAAATTTAAATCAACAAACGAAAGTTATTAAGGATCTTGAGGCATTATTAAATTTGAGGACTTCAGAAGTTACTGAATTGAAAAAAGTACTTGCTAATGATAACAGGTAAATTTTATATGCATTTTTTTTAATGTTTAATATTGATTTGATAAAAAGTATTATCACATGAAGAATATTTGAAGTAAAAAATAACTAGTTATTAATGTTTTTTTTTTGTTGTTGTTCTTCTTCTTCTTCCCTTTCTTTTTGAAGTATGCATTACCAGCAGAATTCAGTAGAAAAAGATGGAACAAATCAGGTAAATTATCAAGAAAATTTTGCTTAAATATTTTTCAAAAATTTATTTTCCAAATAAATACAATCTTATTTATTTTTCTTTATTTTAGCATCATAGCGAGAACTTGACTTCTTCATCATATGATGTCGGTTACCTGAGAAGCGCAGATGAACAGAGGTATGTTTTTCATTCCTACTAATTTTTTCCCCTTTAAAATATATAGTTTCCTAAAATGAATTTTACATCTTATAAATTTTTAATTCCAATTGTAAGTATAATTATTATATGCTACTAGAATGAACATAATATCTATAAACTCAAAGTCTTATAAAAATATCGGACAAAATAAATCATGAAAGTTTTATAATCATTTCCTATTGTTTGCAACTTCAAAAACTGAGATAAAAATATATCTCAAAAATATACCCAAATAAGAAATGTAACATAAGTAAACCTGTGGTCAGTTATCATGAAAATTATTACACACAATCTGAAAAGACTGTAGAATATTATTATTACGGTGTTTGTTTCATGTTTCAATTTTAGCACCTATAATGAATTCCTCAAAACTGAAAATTAAGTATATTTTTTCATCGGAAATATATACATTTTATAATTCAAAAATAAGATATTATTTGAGCAAAAATGTTGTTTCAAAAGCTATTCTATGTATATATAAAAAATACTATTCTGTGTTTTTTTCTTTGTGATCTGTTTTTTTATGTTTCATTAAATTCAAATTTGGATGCTCCACTTCGTTAACATGATTGCTTACTTGAAAATGACTATGAAAAATTTTGCTTTGACAGTTTTTATTTCACCCCAAAATTGAGTGATAAAACTATCACTTCCATAAAATTAATATATGATTTAAAAAATATTCAGATAGCAAATGCTACATATTTTGTTTAATTTCTTTTTAACCTTATAATTTTAAAAACCCTAAATTCTTAGGCCATTCATGATTGTGAATGACTTTTTTGGAAGTCATTTATTTTTAAAATTAGATTTTTGAGTGTGAGGGCTAAATGTTTTGTCTTTTATTGATTAAAAAAAAAGTTACTGAATTGTGTTTTAAAATTTCTATTTTAAAATATCTGACAATGTTCATTTCTTATATCTCCCCTTTCCCATCAAATTTCTTGCAGATCAGCAGACAAATTATCTATGTTCCTACCCGAAATAGAAAGCCCAAATCTTCAGAAATCTGTAGAAGAAATTGGGGTAAGTTTTATATGTATACATTAAATTATTTTTTAAAATACTATCATATGACTATTCTTATAAAATAAATTTTAATATCCAACACAGGTTTCTCGAGAAGGCTTGGCATCATTAGCTCAAGTATCCAAAGAGTTGGATCTATATTTTGACCGATCAATATCTCAAGAAAGTATCAGTCAAGGATCAAAGAATGATATATCTAGTGTGAGGGAAGAACTTATGTGTATATTTGGAGATAAAAGGCATTGTGGCTCCTATGATGCAAAGGTAAAAATACAAAATGCTTATAGTTATAAAGGGAATGAGATGGATGGGAGCAGAACACTTATGAATGTGATATTTTTATTTTAATTATTGTATTATTACTAATACAATATTTTTATTGGTGTCATTTATGAATACTTAACTTTATATAAAAGTCAGGTAAATTATAACTAAATTGCCATGTCTTTTAAGAAAACTGTATCATATGAAATAACTTGTTTTGTTTTTTTAAGATGCCTTTAAAAATTAATCCTTGTTATTTCTTTTAATTGAATACCCATGATAGGGAATCAGAGAAATGTAGGATATTTAATTTGAGTAAGTTCAGTAAAGCCCTATTTATTCAACATAAAGAATTTTAGATTTTGGAAGAGAAAATATTTTGAGGGGGGATTTAAAAATTGCAATATTCTTCACTATGTATTGAATTTTAAGATTAGAACAAAGAATGTTATTTAAACATTTAACTTAGCCTTTGCTTTAAAAGATAAAGCAATGTTTAAAATTAATGCATTAAAACAAAGCAGGAGTAATTTATATCTTGTAAATTAACATTTTTTCTATTTTCTTTATCATCCCTTGATAGTAAAACTTTTATGTTGCCCTTTTAAGTGTTCAATTTATTTCAAGGCTATCTGAATCCATCTAACAATTCACATAAGTCTTAGTTACATTTCTTTTTATCCTCCAAGAATCTAAACAGCTTATGATCTTCAGTAAAACTTAAAAATACAATTGCTTGAATATATCTTGTTTAACCTGTTCTAATGTCTACATAGCGAAATTATTAATCACTTTATAATAATGGAAACTGAATAGAAACTTTTCCAAATTGTTTTTTTTAATAAATATAAAATTGATTTAGTTTAAATAATGAAAACTTTATGATTACATTTTATTTTCTATTAGTGCCAGATACCTGTTGTGTAGGTTTTAAAAATGTGTTATATCTGAAAAGAGAGAAAAACATGAGTTTGTTATTCTTGAGTCATTCTGTTCACTTTTGTCTGTTGTAGTAATGAGACTTATATATATTTTTTTGTTTCCTTTTAATGTTGTTATTTTTTCCAATTTACTTCGTATGGTTCATTGTTTTAAATTTAACCAGCATAAGTAGCTTCTATAAAACTCATTCATATTTTAATAAAAGTCATCAACATTATATCCCCCTCAACATAGAATTATGGATCAAGTTTTTATTGCATTATTTCCCCTGTCATGAATTTTTTGCTGTTCCAATTATAAAAATTTAGTAATCAGTGTAAAATTTTAATAAATGTATTTGTAAAATTGTGTAGGTAAATAAAATTGGCAAAGGAACTTGCTATAATGATTCAATAAATAAATTTTATTATGCATAATGTATTTTGAGACTAAATAAATGTATATAAAGGTTCCTATACTTATTATGTCCTTATTAGTTACTTCAAAATAGCTTATTTCATTCTATAAAGATATATCAATGTTGTTTTATATTATTTATTTCATTTTTTTAAATTATAATTTCTGCTTTATATTCTAATTAGGTGTTGCATTTATTTTAATTTCAGCTCCATGGACTCTATTGGGTGTATAAACGTTGCATGAGTTACAATAAATCTCTAGTCTATCAAAAGAAATATTTATTAATGTTGTTAAGAGGTTTCCAAGTCACAGAGAAAGCAACTTTGGCTTGGCTTCATCGTATGGACAATGATATTTCTCCAAGATCTCAAGGGGATGATTCTGTTGCGAGTGAGCCGCCTTTAAGGGGACGATCTCTGTTTCGTTCAGGTGCTCTCGTAATTGTTGCCATTCAGAGAATGAAATTTTATGTGAGACGTTGGCGACTTTTGGCCAAAATACCTTCATCTCAAATTGTAGATGCTGAAATAAGGACAGTTTTTCAAAGTTATTCAGCATTTTCACCAACATTAACTCCTGGTAAAAATACATTACTTTTTTTTTTCTGTTTAGAATTTCAAATTATTCTCCATGTTATAGAATTATAAATTATGATTCATATAAAATCAATTATGTAAATATATGCTTTTATATTTATTGCTATTACTTTTATTATATGATTATTTTTATTGAGATAGTAATTTTATACAATAATGTTTTAGGACTGAACAATTATAATTCCTTGTTTGATCTTGAAAAATCATTTATTTATTTATAGAATATGGAATTTTGCAGCTTCATTCTCTCTCTATAACTTTCCATCAATAAAAAATAAATTAGTGTATACTTCATTTTGTATAAAATATTTAGCATTATTGAGTCATATATTTATTTCTTTTGGGTACATGCTAATATTATGGCAATTCTGTGTTTATTATAAACCTTTTTGGGGACTATTATTATAATCAGTATTTTGATTAATTTTTCAATTCTTAATTATTTACTATTTTCAAAAAAAAATTCATTAAAATCCTTTTTCATATTTTTTTTTCTAAATCAGCAATTTTTAAAGTATATTATCAAATGAAGAATCAAGAAATTTTAATGTCATTTTAATATTAATAATTCAAGTAATTATCACCTTTTCTGTGATGATTAAAAATTGATTAAAAACCTTTTGCTAAAATTACTCAACAAATAGGAAGTGTTACAAATAAATTACCATGTTAATTTTACTCTCCCAATCATACCTATCATTATATAAACTTCTATTAAATAATAATAATGTATTTTAAATCGATTTAGATAAATGTTATAAATATGATTTCGAATGTGATGAACTAACTGCCTTCAGTGACCATCTGACCCATGCATATTTTTAGTATTTAATTCAGTTAAGTGTGCAAAAGAAGATGAAAAATCCTCTATTAAATAAATTTGAATTAAAATTTCTAAATCAAATAAACTGTTATTTTTGAAAAATACAATAAAAATGAAAATTCAAACTAGTGATTTCTATAAATCAAATAGAAAGTAAATAAGAATTTGATTCTCTTGTGCCATTAGATTGCAAAAGAGTCAACAGTTTCAAACACAGCCTAATTCAGAAAAGGCAGTTAGTCATTCGGGAAGGAGCAGGGGGAGGGGGTCTTCATCAAATATGTATTATAAAATTTATTTCTTAATGAAATGCAATTATATAGGCAGAGAAGCAAATGAATGCATTTTTTTGATATAAAATTTGTTTTCATCTTATACTGTTTGTCATATTATAAAGACATGAATTGCATTTTCATGTGAAATTAGCAAAAGAAAAATGAATTATTATTAAAAATGAAAATAATTCTTTATTTATATAATTTATGCTTTTGAATTCTTACAAAATTTCCCACTGTCACCACTTTTTTCTACGTTATTCACCTTTGACTTGAATAATATTACTTCCTTCTCTTCTTAAACATAGTCGTCTCCCAAGCAAATCTAAATTTATTGTTTTCAAAATCAGTGACTGTAGTTGTATAGATAACAATGAATTACAGTGAAAGATATTTTTTAAAGATATAAATATACACCTTTAATAGTTAAGAAAAAGATTTTGCAAAGTATATACTTGTTTTCCTTGTAATTAAAGATTTAAAATATAGTTGGCACAATTTAAAATTTGCTAAAAAATGGTTTTTTTTTTTCAAATACATTTTGCCACTAAAATTTATATCTTTTTAGTTTCAATTATGTTTCAGTTTGAGTTGTTATAATCAATTTGATTAAAAAAATGAATTTCTTATGTAATTTGAATTTAGGATTAAAATTCTAATAATTTCAATAAAAATTCATATGATGCTCAACAAGCTAATATCTGTTAGAAAATTAGCTATGTATATATATATATATAT
>JAOUZG010043444.1:3116154-3148729 GCA_026289955.1 Argiope argentata | reverse complement strand
TATATAAATGAATATTTATTACAGAAAAATACTTAAATATTTATCTTTTTTTTTAATTCCTTATTTAGATTATAAAACCCAATGCCATTATAATCCAAATAATTTCAGTGATTCTTTTAAATATTTTTCTAAGAAATATTTTGTTGAACTCGCAGTTGCTAAATAATATGCCATTTCTTGATAATACCTTGTTTGCTCTACAAAATCAACGTTTCAACAACTTGTTCAAAATATAGAAGTTTTCTTATTCTTTTTTAAAGTTTTCTTTCATTTCTAAAAGTAAATATGATGAATGACTTAATAAATGAAGATGTAACTCATGAAGAGATATTCTTATCCTATTTTTTACTCTTATCTTATTAAAATGTAAAATTTTGAATGTAATGCTAATATAACTAAACTGAACTTCATTTTTGACTTTGTCTTATATTTTTCAATTCAATTGGCTTGACATAAATTAGATAATTTATCTAATATATAAAAATGAATGTTTATTTGTTTGTAATTAATGTTCTGCTTGTACTGTTCGTCTGACTGTGAAGAAAATTTACCAGCATTGCATGCATTAGTGCAAAGATTCTAGGCATAGTACATTTATTATATCTAATATCAAAAAAATACACTCTACAACAAAAAAAATCGGCGCACCAAGAGGGAATTGTCCGATTTAGACGAAAATTGGTGGATAGGAAGACAATGTACAGAATAGTAAATGATTAAAATCTCAGAACAATTGAATAATTTATTTCATAGTTACAGTAACAAGTTCAATAAGGTGTTGACCCGCCTCTAACCTGGATACAAGCTGCCACATGACGTTGCATAGACCGGTAACACTTCCGGATGGTCTCCTGCGGTATTTCTTGCCCCATTCGCTCCAATTATCGAACGAGATCACCGACATTCCGTTGCAGATGCAATCGCCTTCCCGTCATATCCCAGATATGTTCGATGGAAGAGAGATCTGGCAGGCCAAGGAAGTGTTTGACAAACTTGCAGACAGTTCATAGCAACACGTGCCGTATGTGGTATGGCTTTGTACTGCTGAAAAACCAGCCGACGGTACTGCAAAAGGAACGGTTCCAAAACAGGTCTTAGGATTTCGTCGACGTATCGCTGTGCAGTAACTGTACCTATAATGACGACCAAAAGGGTCCGGCTATCAAAGGAAAGGACACCCCAGACCATAATGCCTTGTTGAGGGCCGGTGTGGCGTACAATAGTGAAAGCAGGATCCCCGTCTCTGCCCTGAGTGTCTCCAAACACGTCTTCGATAATCGTCAGGACTCAGTTGGAAGCGTGAATCCTCGCTAAAGACTATACGTCCTCAGTCAGCATCATTCCAACCTGATCGAGCCATGCGCCACTGTAATCTGGCTCGACAATGTGCAGGCGTGAGTGGCAAACGTAGATTTCGGTGTCTCAACCGTCTGCGAATGATCGTGGTGGACACTAGTGTTTGGGTTGAACATCTGAGGGTTCATAGAGATGAAGAAGGCGTTGTGATAGCTGATCGGACGATCACTCCGTCCTCACGATCTGTTGTGGCCCTAGGTCGGCTGCTACCATCCTGACGCTGAACTCTGCCATTTGCAATCCATCCTTGCCAGCATCTTCGAATCGCCGCATCGCTTCGACTCGAATGACGAGCGATTCTCCTATTTGTTCAACCGGCCTCTTTCAATCCAACTATACGACCTCTGTCAAACTCTGACAGTTGCTGGTAATGAGCGCGAACCCTGCGGCAAGGCATTTTTTAAGTTGTTAAAAGGTAATCTGAATCGCAATCTAACCGAAAGCTTTAACAACCGTTGAAGAACTGCTCCTTATATACATCTGCTGGATACACAGTTCCGAAGCGCTGGAGATCAAACTATTCGTTCATTATACACCAAAATTTAATCATTTGCATAGCTGGTCAAAACACTTATGCATACGAAATTCCAAAGCAATCAGTTGATTGCTTCTTGGTACGGCGATTTTTTTGTTATAGAGTATAGCATAAACTTTAATTATACTTTTATCTTTATGTATCATTAAATTTCACTGTATTTATTAATTATTAACGAGGAAACATCATTGTTTCCAGCATTTCTAATTGAACAAGATAGCCATTTCAAATGATTTTTCCCAAATTATTTCTTCTGGGGCAGCAATACACTAGATACTGACTAGTTTTTTTGTAATATTATTATAGAAGTGTTAAAAATTATAGAAAGATAATTTTTAAAAGATTTTAATCCTTAATTTTTAATATAAAATATTAAGAATCTGATGTTTTTTGCATTGAATAAAATATATTTTGTGAGATGTTTGATACAAGAAGTTTATGCTTATATCAAATTAACATACATTATAACTATAATTTATATAATTATAACTTACATGAATCATAGCTACAATTTATTATAGAAAAAGTATAAAAACCCTGTCGAAGTAGCTCCTAAATATTTGAATTCATAAATTTTATTTGTTACCAAGTAAGATTCCTATCAATTAAAATTTGATTCAAGAATATAGACAGTTCTTAAGTGATTAGTAAATAATTTAACTTTCCAGTTTTAAATTATATTGAAAACTTATTTTCTTTCTCTCCTTTTTGCTCACAATGTAGAAAAATAAATAAAGGCTGAACTAAAAATACTGTGGAATTAAAGCAACATAATTATTTATAATTCAAAGTTAAGCTTCAGAATAGTTATGTTTTCTTTATTTAATAATTTATTAATTTATATTTTTATATATAATAAACAAATATCAGTCTCATAAGTTTGTTAACAACTTCAAAATGAATATTATATTTTACAGTGATTTATATCTAATATTTATTGAGTTGGCAGACAGATATGAAAAAAGGCAGTATGAAACCAAATAATAAAATAATGAGAAAAAAAAAGAAGCTAAGTATGTCAAAATTTGTCTTTAGATTAACTTTGTTGTTCATCAATTTATTTTTAACTGTATGAGTCAATATTGATAACAACAACAACAACAACCAATTATATTTATAAACAAAGATATTTTAGTTGGTAGATTGCCATTTTGTGGGATAAATCTTGAAGCTAGAGCAACAGAATTCAGCATAGGAATGGGAAAAAAAGAAATCCATTAAAAAGGAATGTGTATTTCAAAGCATTAAATTTTTTTTTTAATTATGGTTTTAATCAATAAAAATTTAACAAAATTTTGAAATTTTTAGGCTTGAAATTCTGAAAATATTATATTATAACTTTATATAATCTTATCTTATTTAAAGTTTAAATTGTTTCTTTCTAATGATACTTATTTGATGATTTCTAATGGTACCAAAGGATTTTTTTCTTGAATTTTGAATCAATATTATTCTATTTTAATGGCACATTTAATTGTTGCAATTACAATGAAATTCAAATTATTGTTGTTTAATTGCATGATTTTCAGCCATTGCTAATAGTTGGAAATGAGAATTTTGCTAATTAGCCAGAGAATGATATAATAAATAAAAGAGTAAAATTTTATTATCATAAAGACCAATATTGTTAAAATTGTATATAATACTGTTGAGCAATATTGTTATAAAGACCAATAATTCAATTAAAATAAACTACGGAAACACTTATGTTTTTAAAGACACTATTAAATCACAGTTTGTTATTCCATTCATCTTCTCTTGAAAGAACTTTGAACATCTAATAATGCATAAGAGACACTCACCCACATGCTGTAGAATGAAAAATATTAGTTATTGAACATTTATGTGCAACCTTTCCATTTATATTTTTTAAAGTCTATAAAAGTTTTGAAATAAAAAGGCTATTATAATTTATCTTTTTCTTCCCTTATAGCACCATTTCCAAAGGTGAAAAAGGATGCAATTTCTTGATACCAACTTTTTAAAATTCTTTTTTTTTTCACCATCTATGACTGGAAATAAGTCATTTCAATCATATTCTGTGATATGTATTTTTTTTTTACTATTATTTCTTTTCATACTGTTAATAAAAAATATTTTGAAAATTTTTTACTGTTAGAAATTATTTTCCCTAGCTTTGTTATTATAATTATTTAAAAAAAATTTTGTTAAGAATTTGAACTACTTAATTACGTGATATTTTAGAAAGATTTTAAGCAATTTTTGGTACTTACGTATTAGACCGTCAACGCCAATGATCGCCAAAAGTTTAATAACTCTTTGGCGACAGATTCAAATTTGGTGATAAACCGTCGACGCCAAAGAAACCAACAATATGGCGGATGACAGTTAAGGTTTGGACATTTTTTTAAAAAAATAATAGCGTTTTTTTCCCATTATTAGCGGTTTAGCAACTCATTGACGAATTCTTCAAATTTGATGATAAAGATCGATGGTCTAATACATAAGTACCAATTTTTTTTTGTACATAGAACTGATTATAGATGATATTTATGTCTTTTTACATTTTCTTAACAAAAAAACTTTTTTTTCACAGTTGTGTAATTTGAAATAATGTAGTCATTATTTCATTATCAAGGTCCCAATAATTAGTAAAATTAAATAATGACCATTATTACTGATATTGCCAAATTATTATCAAAATTAGATAGCTTTTACTAACAGAGCAACATAACTTATAATTCTTATAATGTCCATATTTTAAAGGATTTTATTGCACTGCTTTAATATCAACTTTGCGGGAATGCTTTACTTTAATTATAGCATGGTTTAGTTGATAATTTATTTGTCCTCGCCTTGCTTAAAATTACAATTTATTATAATTTATCCACACTTTTAAAGTATAGTTTTATTTTTGAAAATAAAAAAAAAACTAATAACTAAAAATTTGATGGTCAAAAAAATTCATATTATTCAGTTATACTCTTCAGTCTATTGTCCTTTTATTTGTTAAATTGGCAAACGCCAAATATCCTCCCATTGGTGCGATACAAAAGCTTTTAGAGGGGAATATCAGTTCAGGTGCGATCCTTATCAACTGAATAAGGCTCAAAATTATGAGGTCCATTCCAATATAATCTTAGTGCTGCTTTAAAACAGGATGTAAATATAATTATATAACAACAAATTAATATATTTATTTATTTATTTAAAAAAAATTGTTTGCTAAGGTTTGGTTTTAGTGTTATTTATCTTTTACAAGAGAATTGGAATTACTGTGTGAGAGTTCTAGATTTGATAGACAGTATATCTGTATTTTAAAAAGAAGTATTATCAGAATAATAGTTAATTTTGAATTTCTAGATCTATGATTATTCTAAAGTCATTGAAATAAAATTAATAATGCTAAAGCTTATAGAAGTAAAACTTTGAAATAAATATGCAATAATTGTTTCATTTGATAAATAGAGTACTAAATATTTGATCAGATACTTTCTCAGATTTGAAATAAACTCCTTTTCTTAATCAATTTATCAAACACTATTCTATCTTAAACCAATTGATTTAAAGTCTAATTTTAAATGACATTTATTCATAAGTTCATTTCAAGATTCAATTTTCTGATCTGAAGTAATTTTAGAACATTGGGTATTTAGAAAAATTTAATTATTTTTTAAACTTTTTGAAAGTAATGCCTTTTTTTTCTAATAAAAAAATTATGTTTCTCATATGTTAAACTTGAAAAAATTTTAAGTTATTTAAAAATATTTTTATGATTATATAAGAATTTGTATTATCTATTGAATGACAACAATTTGTATTAATATTTATTAAAAATACTTGTTTAGCTTTAAATTTTTTAAAAAAAATTTAGGACTAAATGTCAATGTAAATATTATGTAGCAAGAAATTTTGTGCGCTATTTCTTTAATATCTATGAATAACAATAATAAAAGAATTTTCTTTCCATAAATAAAAATTGAAATGATGAAAATTTCATTTTGGATATTGAAGTGGTTATGGCTGCAATAATACACCCTCTATCAAATCTATCCACTGTAAAATTTTATAAACAATAATATCCTTTCTTTTTCATTCAAAATTAAATAAAAATGCTATTTTTTTAAAAAAATTATTTAATTTAAAAAATACTTTATATTGGAATCCCCCCTTTTTTTAAATCCTGCAACAAATTTATATCTTTAGATTAGTCTTACTTTTTTAAAATAGCTATTCTAACTTCACAGAAGGAGCAAAATCGCAGAATTTAAAAATGCTTGTGAGTTTGTTACTGATCTGATAAATTATTAAAAGAAAATAAAAATGATCCAAAGTTACTTATTAATTAAATTTTTTCTTAACAGATTAAGGGCAGCAAAGAAATCTGTAAGATATAGTGATACATGAGAAAACACATGAGCGGTCCTTAATGTGTTAACGTTCCTCCCACGCAGCAGGAAATGCGTTGTAATTTCTAGTCATATTTTTTTAAACATTCCTGTATTTCTTTTCCTGCCTGAAAAATTATATCGGGTAAAATGACGTTGATTTCTTTTGTTTCATATTAGAACAAAACACAATTAAGGAGAGATTAGATCAAATCTGAATTTTGATCTCAATTTCCTGTCATCAAAATTTGCTCAATCGAGTTCATACTATCACGCATGATGCGAATTCAAGAGATTCTAATTCTGACATTTGATTCGTATCACATACGATGGAAAGGAAAATATTTAGCTTTTTCTATCAAATTTAAAGGCAAAGAAATGCTTCTTTAAATTCTGTAAGAATCAGAAAACTTGTGCTCTTATGTTAATGAAATTTGTGCTTAAAATAATTATATATATATAAAAAAATGTTTGAAGGTTATGCTCTTTTTGTTTTCTCTTTCTTTTTAAATCTCCTTGAAAATTATGTCAGATCATTAGGGACTGTCTGATATATTATCGCAATGTTCCAACTGATTAATTACGTCACATAAGCTCATTCATATCACTTGTTACATTTCCAATTGTGTCAAGGACTTAGAAACTCGGAATTGTCTATTCTCAATGAATTTATTATTTCCCTCAACATTAAAGTTCTATAAATATTTTGTAGTTGATTCATAAAATTAAAAGGTTTTTTTTTTTTCATTTTTTTTTCAGAAATAATTTATATTAACACGATTCCTTTTCATTTTGCTTTGAATATCTACCTTGAAAGAAGTAGGGTATTGGGATTTATAGCAACAGTGGCTGTTATCCCCTGTTTCAAATACTTAGAACAAAATATAAATTAAACACAAGAGAGCGCGCACGCACAAAAACAAATTGAAGTTTCAGTCGGTTAACAGTTAATGAAGTCTGTTCAATCAGTTGAATAAAGCTGCAGTGAGTCCGCTGATGAGATTTAGGACATTTCCAGCAGTTCCAATGGAAAGAAGAGGTACAAAAATTCAGAGCAATTTAATGTGGTAAAAAAAAATTAGTAGATGTTGAAATGCTTCAACGCTTGAAGAGAAACTTGAAGATTGACCTTGTTTGCAGTTATTTTACCCAGAACATTTTTGAAGGAAATATCGTGTTTATCTAATTGGAGAAATGTCCACAATTTGTCTCTATAATATGAATACTTTTTGCACGAGAGAATTATGTGTTCAATATCATTTATGCTATTACATTCATGACAAAGAGGATCATTATGAAGGTTAAAGCGATTTAACAATCCTGGTGTTATAATTGTTTTGCTGATTAGTCTGGCCAAGACAACATCTTCCCTCCGATTTTTGGACCAGGGAGACAGCGCTTCAATGCTTGGAATGTCACCTAAAGAAATGAAATATTTACTATTTCTATAATTATTGATTGTGATCTGATATGTCTCTTTCTTGAGGCTTGAAATAATGTCTTCAGGCGAGATCCATTCAATCCATGGTGTATTTTCTGTAACTTCTTTGGCTAAGCGATCTGCAAGCTCGTTCCAGGTTATATTCGAATGACCAGGTACCCACAGGAAGGAAATTTTTTGATTTAATTTGGTTAAAGATTCAACTTTGGATGCTATACGTTGGATAATTTTTGGAGACTGAAGCGAAATGTTCTTCAACGATGTGAGAGCAGAGAAGCTATCTGTAAGAATCAAACAATCTTTTCCAGGGATAACAAGAACCTCCAATGCTTCAGCAATGGCTAAACTTTCAGCAGTAAAAATGGAATTCACAGGATGGACTCGAAACATGAATTTTTGTTTAGAAGAAAAACCAGCAATTGAAGTGTGCTGGAGAGTTTTGGATGCATCAGTAGCAATAATAAAATGATCAGGAAAGCAATTCCGAATACATTCATTAAAATAACTATTAATTTCTATCAAAGATAGATTTTTATTTTGGAATTTAAAATCCGTGAGAAAAATTTGAAAGTTATTTGAGCTAGTTATAGGGTTTTCCGGCAAGATGATAAATTGGTTGGTAGAAGCATTAAAGTTCTTGAGAATAAGGGAAGTACATTTTTTGTCTTTGGTGGTTAATTTAATTTCCCGATTATTTTGGGAGTGTTCTTTTAGAAGTGGAGAGTGTACACCATTAGCTATTTGCTTGATAAAAAACTGGGAAGCTAGTCGCTTTATTTTTTCTGAAAGAATTTCCTGAGAAGCAATTTTCAAAAGTACAATATTCGGGGTCCATTTCGAAAGGCCTAAAGCAATTCTCAGAGCTATAGTTTGAATCGAGTTGCATGCTTTAAACTGTGTTTCGGAAAACCTGTTGATTATGGTGCAACCGTAGAAAAATATGCTGAAAATACTATTATTTGTAATATTGATAATATCTTTAGTTCTGGGGCCATAGTTTTTTGATGCGAATATTTTAAGACCATTTATCTTTTTAAGTGCATGATTTCTAAGATTTTTAAAGATAACTGCGTTTTGATTCTTTTTAGAAAAATGAATGCCAAGAAATTTAATCGTTTCATTCCATTTTAAGGGGTGTCCCGCATAAGAGATGCGTGGATAATTTGTAATTTTTTTCTTGGACAATTCAGTTATTGCACTTTTTTCTGGAGTAATTTCTAGTTTCCAATAATTGCACCATTTGTATATGTTTTCCATAGTATTTTGTATTTTTTTGATACTGATTTCCCAGGAATGATGGCTGCAGAAGACAAAAATATCATCCGCAAAGAGAGTACATTCGACCCCTTCTTCTACGGTTTCATGAAAATCATGCATAAAGATGACAAAAAGAATTGGTGAAAGAACACTGCCTTGAGGTAGCCCTTTTTTCAGAGTTCTGTTTCTAGAAATGGAATGTCTCCAACGAATCTGGAATGTTCTGTCTTGCAGGAAGTTGAACAACCACTTTGCCATGTTGCCTGTTATACCAAGTTGTAAGCATTTAAAAATAAGGCTGTCGATATGAACAGAATCATATGCATTTTTTATATCAAAATTCACAGCAAAGAAGTTTTTTTTTTTTTTTTTTTGTTCGCAAGCTTCTGTGATTTTTGCCTGAATATTGTAAACTGCAGTTTGGTTATCTCTGAAGGGTATGAAACCATGTAAACTATTGTGCAGTTTTTTGTTACAAATTAAGTAGTGAGTAATGCGTTGAGTGAGTATACGTTCAAAGACTTTGCAAAAAACAGAGGTTAGAGCAATGGGCCTATAGGAAGAAATTTTGGTTTTGTCTTTGTTAGGTTTCGGAATCGGAATAATTAGAGCGTGTTTCCATTGTTTAGGGATGTCAGCTGAATCAAATTGATGTTGATACAATTTCAATATAATTTGAAGTTGGTCGTTGTTCAGATTTTTGAACCAGATGGCCGGAATGTTGTCAGCTCCAAGAGTAGAATTTTTAGTTTTGTGGATTGCTCTCTTAAGTTCCCAAATTTCGAATTTGCTATTGAGAAATGAATCTATTCCAGAAAAGTCCAAGGGAATAGGTTCAATATTTGTATTTCGATTAGAAAAATTCTTTGCAAATAATTCACTCTGTTGTGCAGGATCGCATATATATCGGCTGTTTTCTATAATAATGTTGTTATGCTTAAAGTTTGGATTTGTGTGATTAGAAAGTTTATTTATAATTTT
Source organism: Argiope argentata (assembly GCA_026289955.1). Lineage (NCBI taxonomy): Eukaryota > Metazoa > Arthropoda > Arachnida > Araneae > Araneidae > Argiope > Argiope argentata. The sequence goes on along the minus strand of JAOUZG010043444.1, from coordinate 3,138,810 downwards.
AAAGAACATTTTTGGGTTACGGGATATTGTGCAGATTTTTTCCCAATATTCTCTTTTAGCTTTTTTAACGTGAAAACGAAATCGACTTGCATATTTTTTGTGTTTCACCCAGTCAGATTCAGAAATTGTTCTGATAGCTTTTTTCCGAAAGTGCTTATTGAGCTTTTCATAATTATGGCAAGAAATATTCCACCAAGGAGGATAAGGCTTATGCGACAATAGTTTAACTGAGGTATTTTGGGTTATTATCTTAGTTGCGTTCACCGTAATGTCTTCAATGGAACATCGGTTGGTATTATTAAAAAAATCTTGTGTTTGTTGCTTGATCCTCGTCCAATTAATTGTTTTTAAGTTGCGACTGACATTTTCTATGCCCGACCAGGAAATAACAATTGGGTTGTGATCGCTATCAAAAGTTGAATCCATTACATAGCAAGAAGTTTGATTATGAATATCAGATTAACAGAGAGTAAGATCTAAGATATTTTGAGTTCTTAAAGAACTGTGCGTGGGAATAGTTGTATTGAGAATCATGAAATGTGAATAAGTTAGCCAATCTACGAAATCGTTACTCAGAGCCGTTGAATGGGTAGCTCCCCAAAGAGCGTGGTGCAAATTAAAATCACCGAAAATGAAAGTAGGTAGAGTTAAAGAATCAAAAAAATATTTTGCTTGATTAATATCAAAACCTTGTGGAGCATATAAATTAATAATGTTAAATTTAGTATTCTGGAACTGTACTTCGACTGCCAAAAGTTCAAGATTAAAATCTTCTGTAATATTGCTGTGGATAATTCTTCCGGACATATTATCAGGAATACCAATTAGGAGACCACCACCCGGTCGACTTTTTCTGTGTGTGCGGTAAAAAATTTTGTTCGGATGAGAAAAAATGTCAGTTTCGGAAAGGAAAGTCTCTTGAAAGACCCAAAAAGAAGAGGTAGAAAAGGGAGGAATTGAAAGCCACAGTTTTTTCCCTTTAATTCCTCTGCAATTCCATTGTAGAAAAGTCATTTACAAAGGCAGTCAAAAAGAAAAAAAAGGAAACAGCACCCATTTTAGGATGCAAAGGACGAAAAGCAAAAAAAGTGTTCGAATTTAAACAAGTGGCAAATTGAACAAAAGACATTGAAATGGAGAAAACCAACAACAAAAAAAAACAGTGGAAAAAGGTGAAAAAAAGTAAAAAAACAAAACACACGCACAAAAAAAAGAAAACAAAAAAAAAGCGGAAAGGGGGGAAAAAGAAAAAAAAACAAGAATTAGCCAAGAGCACCTGTATCCAATTGCATTGGAGTAGCAGATACTTTACGATTCTTCTCTAAAGCTTTTTTCTTTCTTGATGGAGAAATATTTTCGCTTCCAGGATTACTCATTACGGTTACGTTACGCGAGAAAGTTTCAACCAATTTTTCGAACATGCCGAGGATGGAGTTTAGTTGCTCTTCCATTTTGAGTTGAATTGATTGGATAATTGAGTCAATTCTTTCATTCATTTTATTGAGCATATTTTCCATTTTTTCATTTATTATTTCTTCGAAATTTTTTATAGGTGCATTTATTTTTACAGTTGCTGCGTAGCTAGATTTTTTTGACTGAATATAAATTCGTCTAGCCTCAGCTGTTGTAATATGATTTTTACATTTTAGCTCTAAGATTTCCTTTTCTTTAATAAAAAATGAACATCCTCTCGATGTGGCTGAATGCTCGCCTTTACAGTTTACGCATTTTTGCTGCGATTGGCAGACGCCTGCGTGAGTGTCGTCACACAGATGACAAATCTTTTGATTTTCACATACCCTTGAAGGGTGCATGAAACTGTAACAATTTGTACATTGTCGCGGATTGTCAATGAAAAGTTGCACTTTTTGATTTGTGAACCAAATCTTAATGTCCATCGGCAAGCGTGTTCCTAGTTTCGTGATAAGGACGGGTGATGTTTCCCGAGAATCATTTTGTTTTAGGAATCGCCTCATTTCCACAATTTCGATTTCATTATTACTTTTTAATTCCTCGGCAATTTCTAGCAGTGAGACTTTTGTGGGGATATCAAATAGGAGAAAGCGAGAGGTTATATTTTCCCATATGATGTCTGTCGTAACTGGAATGTTTAATAATATATCTAAGCTGAGTAGCTGTGCTGCACAAACAGGATCCTGTGTAGTAAACATGATTTTCCCTTTTGCGGGTAAATTTCATGTTTAATATATTTGCATGCCGATTTATTTTCTCTTTTATAAAGCTTTGTAGCGTAAACGGATTCATTTGGGGAATTCTCGATTTAGGATCTGCATTTGTCATTACAATGTTAATTTCTTCATATTCACTCTGCCCAAGACGTAAAACCAGTTCTTTTGTGGATTTACCACACTTAAAGAACTTTTCTGACATTAAGGATTGCATCGTGCTTACAGGATAGAAACTAGCATCTTCTTCTACGGCAATAATCTTTGAATGGCTCAGATTTACAAAATTTCAAAAACAGTCGAAAGGAAAAAAAAAAGAAGAAAGAAATGGACAGGTCTCACCTGATTTTAAAGTCCTATGTCTACCTCCAGTTGAAAAAGGAATTCCAAATAAACAATGGAAATAAGAACAAATACTTTTTTTTTTTCAAAAAATCAGCACAAAAAACACTTTCGAATGCACGAAAAAAAAAAATTCCCGCCTTCCGACTCAAGCAGAACAATTCCGATCATGAACTCCTGCTTTGAATATTTCGAATAATTTGGTTCTTTTCATAATTAACAAACAAAAACTGGCAACACTTCCTCAAATCTTCCTTGTGTTGCTAACCAATAGAATTGCTCCTTGATGAAGGTAAGGCCTTTACGTCATGTGAGCAGTGATAATGCGAAAGCGTGTTGATGTTGTTTGTGTTTTCTGTTTGGTTTAATATTGTGGCGTGACACGTTAATCAGCGGTGTTTATGTTTGGTTTGAGGTGAAATTAGTGAGTAGAAAACTTCGTCATTGATAGCGAAATAACGATCCGAACATAATTGTAGTTATGAGCTCTATTTTACAAACTTTGAAGAAACCGTACGACTGTGTCTTACGATTCTATTCTTCTAAAACGCAGCAAGATATTTCGCCATCGCAAAGACCAAATGTTTTCAATTCTATTTTGAGTCCATTTGAGACGTACGTTGTGTCGTTACAGAGTCTTCTTATTTGGGAACGACCGTATTTAAGCGCCGGAGCGTTTGTTACTCTGAATATTTTTTATTGGTATGTTTTTTTTAATAATCTGTTCTACTAGTAGTAATTGATTAGTGAAATAAATAATTAAACCACTCCCGTTATTAATGGGACATTTGTTTTCGTATTGCGTTGTCTGAAAACTTCGTCATATTTTTCTTATCGGTATAAATTTCAAATCGATATCTTCAAGTAGGTCAAGTTAATTTAATGATTATTCAAAACATGACAATCGTCTTTAAAGGTAGTTAAAAATGTTTTATGAAAAGTTACGCTTTAAATTATGTTCTAAAATGCTAATGATTTCATTACTGTAGAAATTTCAAGTTACTGAATATTTAAGATTTTTATATGTTTTAGAAATTATGCATAATATCCAAACTTGTAAAGATTGTATTAAGATCTTTTTTTCCCTTCATTTATTTCTTGATTGTGTGGTATTTTAAACCTGTTTGAACTATTATTGAACTTACTTGTATATTTTTATCTTTAATACTAAAATTTATTTTTCATTTTCCAAAAAATATTAAAATTCTTCAATATCTATTCTGCTGTTTCTTAACTAAGAACATAGTATTTATTTAAATATTCATCTGCTATCAACCTAATGAAAGAATATTTTTTTTTGGATTGAGTAGGGGAGTTAAAAATTTTGTGAATTTACTTTGGGGATTCTTAGAAGATATCCTTCAACATTTTGTGTTTATATTAGCTTATTCTTATTTCTTAAAATATATGTTTAATGTTATTAATTACTATTTTTAACTTTCATTTTCTCAAAGATGGATTTCCTCAATATCTTTTTCATTGTTTCTTAATAATTAACATAGTATTTATTAATCTGATAAAAGAATTATTTCATTTTGGGAGGTTTAAATACTTTACACATTTACTTTGTGCATTATTTGGAAATATCCTCTCATGTGTTGCATTCATAATTTTAAAAAGAATGTTCAGTAGAGAATTACATTATAAAGGTTAGATGAAAATGTGGCTTAGAGTAAACAGCATTAGGTGTTAAGGGTAAAAAAAATAAAATAGAAGTATTAAAATCGAACAAAACTGATCTATTAAGCACCTATAGCTTCTGGAATTTTAATAAATATTAAATTAAATAAGAAAAATACCACTCCAAAACAAAAGTTAAACTAATTTATTGAAACTACTATGAAGTAAACTTTTGGAGTCATATAGGGTATAAATAAATAGCATGACAATTTTTTGAAAGATAAAGTCTACATTGTAAATTTTATGAATGTGTATCAATCGCACTTGATCCTACTTATCAGTATGTCTCTGAATTACATATTGTAACTCTTTATGTAATATGTGTGATAACAGTGATGATCAAGGACAGACAGTATGGATATCAAATGTAAACACATTTAAATTTTTTTATTGTTGATAAAATACGCAGTGGCAATAAAATTTTTGGTAAGATATCATCTTAATAATTTGTGCTTGGTACATTTAAAATATTTTAAGCATAATTTGATTCATATCATTTGCCATAATAATTTTCAATAAAGTTTTTTTTTTTTTTAAGTGATGTAAAACTTTCTTGAACAAAACTTAAAAGAATCTTAAGCAAGTAGAGGTCTGATTAGTGGCTAGTAGAGAAAAAATTATTGAATTAGAGAAAATACTCTATATAAAATAATCTAATTAGGCTATCACAATATCATTAAACATCAGTTGTAAAATACATGTGTCATTATCAGAAATAAAGGGAACAAATACACTGATACAGATTTTAGAATAAAAACAAATTGCAGAGACTAAGAAATAAAAATAAAGGTATATATTTCTCAAAGTTTTGTAAGCTATAATACTTTTTGTTTTTAAAGAGGAATTTTTTTAAAAAAAATCTTTAATGAAAATAATTTTATAAAAATATATACGAGCAATTTGTATTTTATATTTTAATAACTGTAATGGAATTTAGTTACATTACATAAATATTAAACATATAATGATATTCAAAGTATACTCTCAGTCTCTGGATTAATTAATGAAAATTTGTATCTGGTTTTTGACTTTCTTTCTGTTGATAAAATATGCTTTTTATGGGAGGAGTTGCACTGTAGTCAGTGATGGAGATCAGAATTCAACCATAGTTCATACTTCAATGCTGTCATGGTTGTCCCGAAATGCTGTGGTAGGGCGGAGCTGGCTTACTTTGCTCTCTTGAATGGAAGATTATCATAATTTCTTAACAATCAAATAAATCAGATATAATTATGCAGTTGGAAATGATTTACCATGTTGTAGATTTTGTATTCAATATCTCAAACAGAATTCGCTGTTTGTTACTCATAACTGAAATACATAATTGGTTAATCAAACCATTTATAATGTAATTAATTATTTTAAAAGAATGCAATTTTTTTCTTATTTACTGTAATAAATGCAATTTAAAATGAATTCATTTGAGTTAATTCTTTTGTTTAATCAAGACATAATTTCACTTTAGTTTTGAATATTATTTTCTTATGCCACATGAATTATTTTACTAATCTTGTGAGATGTAATGGTTAGGAATAATTATTCTGCATGTATAACAGTAATACATGTAAAAATGACGTGCCATTGACTGATTTTTCTTCAATTTAGCAATTAAAATATTTCATTCTTAAAATATGTTTCAGAAAGCAGATTTGTCTAGAATAGTTTAGGTGCAGGTTTTATTTCAGCTTATAATTTATTTGGATAATACCCATTGTAAATATTTTCTTATAAGCCTATAGATAAGTTATAAAAGAAGTAATACTTCCGGCAATCCTGATTAAGAACTTCTTTAGTTTAAATTTAACGTAATTTTTTTCTTTCAAATAGTCTTCTTCCCCTACTTTAACACTTTTTATACCAAAAGAGAATGTTTTTGTGGAAGAAATTAGTTACTTTGAAAAAATTGTAATTTATAAATATTTTATTAAGAATTGGTTATTTGGAAAAGTTTTTTTATTTAACCATTAGTAATTCAAAATAAAATTTCTTAATATCTGTATCATAATTTATTATGTAATATGCATTCTAAAGCTTATCTATAAGCTGTGCTCTATAAAAAATATCTTAGGATTAGAAAAAATATTCCTTCTAAAATTAAACAAGTTTTGTTTTGAAAAATATTAATTATTCATATTTAAAATGAAATTGCATTTCTATTGAATTAAATACTTTTATTGATTTTAGGATTATATTTATAACTTTTTTGAAGGCCTAACAATATTGTACTCAGCTTTTCTGATATTACCAACTTTTGTATTTTCTCTTTCAGTTCACTGCCTCTAGTTTTCTGTTAATATTTTTATTGGGGTGGAATTTCTATTTAACTTGTATAGATTTTTTTTTTTTTGTTATTATATCTTGGAACTTTCAGGATTTAATAGTGATATTAATAAAATTTATTTTACAATCAGATTAACTATATTTTATTTTGATTATTATATGAACTGTTTATTAAAAAAGATTGCATTATTCTAATTTTTACATTTGTATTTTAGGATAATTGTTTCATGGAATCGTAGATTCTTCTCAATTGTATCAATTTTTGCCTTGGCTTTATTCTTGTATAGAACATGGGTAAACCAAATTTGGCCTGAAATCAGAGGTATTTATAATATAATGTATTATTTATTTACTAATTTAAGTTATACAAATTTAAATAAATGTATATAAGAAAAAGAATTTTTTCATGTACATTTATATTTGCTTTATTCTAGTGCCTCCTCAAGAGGGTGAAGATACAGAAAGGTTTGTTACAACATTACTTAATTTATAAAAGAAGTGTTGCAAAAATCAATACTAATTGTGAATATTTATGAAGTTTTAATTTTTTTATTGTATTTATTACCTTTCAAAGATTTAGAACAAAAGAAACTAAGGTATTTTACTGAAATTTAATTAGAGAAGGGCTTAATAGAAAAACAAAATTAAAAGCCACCCTATCTAGAAATTGACTTTTATTGCCAGTATGAGTTTGTAAATTTCTAAAAAAATAACTGCATGAAATGCCCTTGAGAAAGAATTTAACTTTATGAACAAAAATTAAATAAATAAGAACTTGATTTTAAATTTGTATAATGGAAACATTAGGTACAAATTATAAAGTCATTTATAATAATAAATCAATAAGTGTAATTGTAAAAAAATGTGAAAATGAAATAATTCATGTGTCAATACCCAAATATTTTAAATAAAGTTAATGGCTTGTTATTAAAATGTCATTCGTAAAACCAGTATGTGTTTTATTTAATGTTTAATTTATTTTTTTTAAAACAATTGGTTAAAAGACCAAAAAGTTTTAAAAGTGAATAAATTTAGAATTATGAAAAACTATTATAGAAATAATGAAAGGATATGTAGTTTCATTTTAATACTGAGAAAAGAATCTTCATGTTAGCTTTATAAAAACTATATAATTGATTATTAAGTTAGTAGATTTTACTTTAACAAGCAACGTTGAGACCTCTGCATACTAAATGACTGAATTTCTAATTTATGAGTTCAGATTTTATGATGTTAATGTCAGTTGTTGAAATTCCAAAATTTTATTCAACTATTCTTGTTTTAGTTTATCAGTAATTGTTATTAAATTGTAGCCTCTTCATCTGATCAGCTAGTTCATTCTGAATATTAGTTATATTTTGTTGCAGATAAATAATATAAACATAGGTTAATATTCATGATTCCACCAAATTTTCCAAAATTAATGCCATGTTTTTTTAACTCTTATATATATTGTATACATTTTTTACCTAAGCCTTTTTAATGAAATAATTTCAAATCAGTATAAAAAAGTAAATATCAAGTTAAGTCATTGTTAAAAAAGTAAATATCAAGTTCATCTATCTTCTAACTCTTGTGATATTGAAATTTCACTATTATTATTCTCCTGTAAACTATACATGTTTTCAACTAAGGAAGAAATGTAGGTAGTTGAATTTTAAGTGAAATAATAAAAGTAGTAAATCTCAGGGCAACAATGTTATCTTTTGTAAAAAATTATATATATATATATATATATATATATATAAACATTAACCATATTAATTTTAAATTGAAAACAGTTTGCAGAGTTTTGGCTAAAAATCATGGAGTCATTATTAATTTCGGTTTTATTCCATCTTGGTATGCTGCACCACACACCAGCAGAAGGTTTACAAGGCGTAAAAAAAAGGCAAAGAAGGGTTGAAAAATGTATCTCTGGTCTTATATGAAGGGATATTCTCATAATCATACACATGTAGATTTCTGGCAGGAATTCCTATACATTTGACCTTGACAAGAGAAACAACCTTTTAAAAAGAATCTATTTTATTTAAGTGATTTATTATTCATGGAAGGAATCCTCTAAAAGAATATTTACACCAGTAATTTATTATCCATTCTCTTGGGACAATACCTTATTTGATTTATTAAATAGAAAAAGTGGAATGGATCAGGAAATAATAGAACATTTTAGAATGAAGTTACTATGATTTAAATAAAGACAAAACTTTGGGGATTAATTAAACTAAAAATTAGAGTTTAAAATATCATTACACACACACACACTAAAATAACGAACATTTTTGGAAAAATTTGCTTTACAATTAAATTAGTGTCATTAAACAAATATTAATTTTTTTTAATTATGTAAAGTTTATTTTTTTTTATATTGTTGAAGTTAAGTAGTGAAATGTCAAAATTTAGCTTAATTTTTAAAAATTAATTATAATTAAGGTGACAAAAAAAAACACTTTTCAAAGTATGTACTATGTGCCAAATTCAGTAGATCTAAGTGAAATGGTCTGCCCTGTAGAGTGTCAAATCATACTTTCATCTTCATTGTTAATAGAGAAATAAGATTTTTAAAAAAACACCCTAAAGATAACTAAAAACATTTTTCTAGAACTTGCAGTTCATGTTTTGTGATGCTGTTAGTAAAAAATATAAAAAGGCAAAAAATTAAAAAAAAAACTTGTCCAGCTTTTTAATTTATGAGTTACAATGAAGTAAATGATAAATTGTTTGGGTAATTTAAATAAAAACTTATGCATTCAATTTCATGTCTCACTGAAAATCAAGTTGCATTTTAAAAGTATTGGGCATCCTTCATGAAATCTTTCAATGGTTTGCTTGCTTGTAAAAATTGACCTTGAGATTTTCATTGTACCATTATTTTTAGATTTCCAGTTTATTGGGTTTGCAGGAGTTGGGCTCCATAATGTTTCATTTTCAATTTTGTGAGATGTATTCCTTAGGTTTTTTTTTTTTTTTTTACATCTATGTTTGCATTTATGTTATTCTTATATTACTATGTTTTGTATATTTTTGTAATTTTAAATTTTATGAATTTACATTTGATTATTGCAGTTGGACTACAGTAAATCCTGAAGTTTTAAGTGTTCCTGAAATAAGCCGTTATATGAATGATTTTGTTGACAAAATGATAATTCTTTGGAAAGATGTTTGGAAATTGAGGAAGGAGAACCGTGGTTTGGTAAGATATTATACAATACATAATTTAGAATTTTAAATTCTTTAATTCATCGGCATTTTTTATTTCAAAATAAATAAATCTGTTTCTGTATTTAATTGTTTTTAAATAAATTTTTAATAAATTATTTGTTAGATTTACTCCCAAGTTTGAGGTTACTTAAGCATTGTTAAATATAAACCTGATAATTTTGACTTATAGTCAAATGATAAGGCAATAATAAAAAGTATACAGTCTTCACAAATATACATACATTTCAATTATAGATATTTTGTGACTCTGCTATTAATGAAGATTCTTTTTATATTATATTTCATTTTAATTTCTTCTTTCAAGAAAAGTATTCATTTTTATTAGCATAAGAATGATTTATCTTTGAAAATTATTTCAGGAACTCAATGAGAATGATAAATTATTTATTTATTATATTGACCATAACTGTATATGGCTATAATAGAACATAATAAATAATTTTGTTTGGTTCAATAGCTTATAAATACTTTAATTATTAAGTGAATGTAATGAAATGAATCCTGCCGTTTATAGAATTTAATATTCTTTAATTGATAGAATTTTTTTAGAAATGCATTTGTTAAATAGACCGATAGCTTTTTGATCGACTTAATTCACCCTCTCCTCTTTGTTCAGCAGTCATAGGTAGTTTCCTTATTATTAAACCATTAAACTGATGCATATAATAAATGAACATTATAATTTTAAACTTTCTTATTTGTAAGGTTTATGTAATTACTTAATTTATTTATATATTAAATATTAACTCAGATTTGTTGTGGTGAAAAGCTAAAGTATCCTGTTAAGATTGAAAAAAGTCATTGTGTCTTCGGATTTCAACACTCTTATATTTTTCATTATATTGTAATGTAATGTAAATAATTCTATATTGCAGTTCTGTGCTCTGATGTGTGGCTTCTTTTCTTTTTTGGCCTTTATTGGAAAAATATTTCCTGGGGTTCTTATTGTTTATGTTTTAGGTAATCTGTGATTTTTTTACTCTCTAAATTTAATTAAATTCTTTTCATTTTAAAAATATTTAAACTTCCATTCATATATCAGGATGTTTGAAGACAAGTAATAATTCTAAAAATAATGATTAATTTAAGCAATGAATGGCAATCAGTAATTAGAGAAATTTCTAGAGATATTTTAACTTTTGGCATCTTCTTGTGCAATGCCAATATAAATTAATGTTCTACATTTTACTAATTTACAACATTATGAACATTAAAATTATTGAAGAAATAATTTTTTAAGACTAAATTAGTTAAAAAAATTTAAAAGCATACGCTTAGTTGACATACACTGTCTTGCTTACTCTAATTTAATGAAAGAAACCTTTGGTATTCAATGTGCAAAAGTTAGCTTAAAAATTAAAATACACACGATACTGTTTAAAAAATTTTAATGCAATCCCTTTTTTAAAAGAAACCTTTAGTATTGAATGTGCCGGAGTCAATTTTAAAAAATAAAATATACACATACAATTTAAAGTTTTTTTAAATACAATATATTTTTTTCTGCATAGAATTTGCTTATATTTGCTACGCATGTCCTTAAAGTCCTTATGGATTTTTCTTTGTTTAGTGCACCAGATACCTTTTCATTAACCTAGATTGTAATTAATTTTTAATTGTTATAAATTCAAAATAATTTCTTTTAGTAATAAAAATTATACACTTAAGAAAGTTTTTAAAGTATATTTTTAATTTATATTTACTGATTTGAATTATATATTATGCAATTATGGTTGAAGAGTAGTTGAATTTAAATGAGCAGTTATAATATTTAAGAATATTTTTTTAATGAATACCAATTAAAATCTAAAATAATTTAATATCGAGTTTGTTTAAATTGTATTTTTATAATTTATGTGTTTGATAAAGTCTGTATAATTATTTATTATTTATTATTTTTATTAGTGTTAGTCCTAACTCTTGGTCCTGGGGTAGCTCTGCATTTGATACCGTCAACAGTTTATGATCAAATAATCGACTATTTTGCTGAAACTGATAGTCAAAGTAATATTTTGTTCTCTTATGTTTTTCTTTTGCTATTGCTTATTTTATTTGAATTTTAAATTGATTAAATTAATCATTTTATCATGCTTTTCTTTTGTTAGTGTTCATAAGATATGTTTCCTTTTTGATAACTCACTGTTGATGAAATATTTCTGATATATCAAGAAATTTATCCTATAAATAATACAGTTCAGCTTATATATATTTTAAAATGATCCTTTTATTTTTGAATATAATTTCTTTGGAATTGAGGGTTTTAAAAACCATAATTCAAAATTACAAAGTGTTTAACTGTGTTAGCATATATATATGGTATTGCAATATTTCTCTCCATTATGACCATTTCATATGTAGAAATATAAATGATTGCTTTTAATTTTACACTTTGGAAAATTATTATTCTTTCTCAAATACCTGCAACAGAGATGTTTTAAAATAAGAGTTTTTAACAAACTCATCTGATTTTTAAGAATTATATAAATCTATCAATGATATTTATCTAATATTAATTGTAATAGCTGCCTTTAGCAAACTTCTGGTTTTTGTAGATTAAAGGAATTTTCAATTAATTGTCTTATGCGACTTCTTAATGGCTTCCCCTGCAAAATATTTTTAAAGTTTATGCTTTATTTTAAATTTGGTAAACATATACCACATAGTATTTTAAGAGCCTTATACTGTTCTGTTTATTTTATTATGCATCTCACTAATTTATGCCATTTCACTTGAAATTTGAAATTTTTTTTAAAAATGATTAGATTTCAATTAATATTAGCACTTTTTATCTGAAACTATTTCAAAAATGGAATTATTTTTAACAGTTTTATATTATAGCTTATTTGTGAAATTGAACCTTAAATGTAAGCTTTATAAAATTAAAAAAAAATTAAAAAATACTTTAAATACAAACAACTTAAGAAAAAAGAAACCATATCTTCATCAACGTTGGAAAAAAAAAATTAGTATGAATTTTATGTAGCAACAACGAAAACGATTAGAATTTCTTTATGAAAATAAATTAAATTGTTTAAAAAAATAAACTTGAAAAATATTTTTTAAAAATAAAGCAAATTTTTTTGTAGAAGCCAATAAATTTAAAATTTAAAACACAACTATCAATAAAAATAACTGCTTAAATTGATACAAAACTCATTTTTTATTATAAATTTTTTGTAGTTTTAGTGAAAAAACATGAAAATTTTGCTTAATTTTTATTAATGGAAATTTTAATTAAATTTTCAAAAGAATTGATATATTTTGCATGTTTTCCTCCTCAAAATTAAATTTGTATGAAATTTGATTAAGTTATTTCAAAGAGTCTGAATGGACTGTTCTGCTGAATACCTTTGTATACAGATTTATTTGCTTTTATTATTAATAAAGATTTTTAAATTGTAAATGTTTAGTAATTACACGTGGTTTAAATCATTCCTTTGTATTTTATGAATTGTATTAAAATATTTTATCTACTGTTCTAAAATATTCTGAAGTAAATTTTTTATGTGTGATTTTTAAGCTAAATATATGTGAAGAATAAATTAGTGATAGTAGCCATTGAGAAGTTGCACAAATTTAATATTATTTCATATTGTCTAGGTAAAGAATAATTTAAAAATTAAGTTGTGTTTTGTTAATAAAATTTCTTTTAATGAAAATCATGAGAAGAAAAGAAAATTTTATCATCCTACAAGTATTATATTTTTTAACATTACTAATTTTTTTATCTGACACTTTATTGCTTCTAAATTGTTCTGTATATTCTTTGCCTTTTATCTTTACACAATTTGTAAAGTAATTTTATAAATTTTAAAAGTAATTTTATAATTATCTTACTTAAATGCGCAATTAGGTTTACTTTTACTTTAATATGATGCCAGTTAAAATATTAACAAATTAATTACTTTTTTCTGAATTTCTTATTTTTGAAATAGTGTCGAAATGTAATTAAGTTAAAATTTCTCATAAAGATGTTCGTAATTCAAAAATCCATATCATACACGATATATTTGGAAATTTTTGTTTGCTATTGATTTAAAAAAAAGTTACTTCACTAGATTTTTGAAATTTCATTCCATTTTTTAAAAATTAACTTTTATGCTTTAAGTAATTTTCATTTTTTTTAAAATAAAAATTAACACTTACTGAAAGTTGATTTTGCTAATTTACGGTCATTAAATACATTGTATAAATTAAACGTATCTTTACAATATTCTTAGCATTTCTCAAAATGTGAATATTTAAAAGTCATTTTTTAATCAAATATTTTTTAATAATAATTTTATTGCTTAAATTTCGGTATTAAACAGTTCTTTAGTTTGTATTGCAGTTTCACAGTCTGCTTCAAAATCTACTGGTGTATCTGATCGAGATAGTGACATTGAAGAATTTGTTCCCGAGATCTCAGCAGATATTATACGGCAGCTTTCATTAAAAGATGATATACCAGAAATTCCAAGTCCAGGTGCAGTGTTGACTGAATCAGCAGACGATGAAAGTCTTCCAGTATTTGGAACTGATAGCTATACAAATGAAAGTAAGTTAAAAAAATTCAATTGTGTATAAAAGTTACTGTAGTTTTATTTTAAAATAATTTGTATCAAAAATGAGATGAATACTAACATATTTTGTGAATAGCTATTAATGACATTCTAGGTCAAGAGCCATAATTATTAAATAATTTTTTGGTATATTTTTCTCTGTCAAGATAAATTGGAATTTTGCCATTTTTTTTAATTGGTAGTTTTAAATGAATAATAATATTAAGACCCACAGTTATTATTTAACTCATTAAAAAAATTGAGATACAATATGATTTTTTGCAAATAAGTTGTTAAAAAGAGACAAGTTATTTTAAAAAAATGGGTAATGTGAATTTAAAAAAAGAACTTGTTTGTATTAAAATTATTTAAGTGCAGTTGAATTTTAGTATGCATTATATGCTAACAACATTGCCAGTTTTTGTCATTACCAAACAAGCTTTGCATTAGAGCTTGTGTTTTAATTCACTGTGAAAATGACCATATAAATGACTGTTATTATGAATTTAGTTTTATAATTAGAAATTATTGAATTTTGATATGAAAAATTAAATAGCCATATAAATTCATACTTTGTTTGGAATGCAGTTTAAACTAATTGATTTTCTACTGAAGCTTTTATTTTACCTTAAATTTAAAATGTAATTTACATTTAAGGCAAGAAGAAAAGCAAGGAAGGGAAATGAAAAAGGAAACATGTTGTGAATGAAAATATCCTCAATTTAAAAACAGTATTTTTGCTAATTTTGTTGGGATTTTTAAAATTTTTTTCTTATTTTTATTAAATAAAAAAATTTGAGTAATTAAAACTTAAATATGTTGACTGTTGTTAAAATGTTTTTCAATCCTTTAAAAAAGCCATGTGCTGTTTTAGAGGCTTTTAATTTAGAATTGTTTTCAATGTTACTATTTCAATTAACATTCATTATTAAGTTATATTTACCACACCATTTTGTAAATATTCTTTACAATCTTATGCTTTTGACTTGTTGAAGAAGAAATGTAATAATTTTTTGTTCATGATTTTAAACACTGCCTTATTTAAAAACTACTTGATTTCTATTAAAATTAAAATTCATATGTTTATTTTAAAAATGTTTAAATTTTTTTACAATAATCATTAGTTTATTGGGAAGCAATTATACTGTGTTTAACTGTTGATTTTTTTAAAAAAAAGGTTAAAAAAATATCAAGAAGTCTACAGTTTTAAGGAAACAATCTAAAATTTTGTCAGTTGCATAATTGGCTAAATCTATATATTTTCATTTCCCTTAAAGAAAGCAGCTAAAAGGATTTTCTTCATATTTAATTTATTTTTTAAGTATAAAGAAAACCCTGTTGTTGAAGAAATGAAAATTGAAATAGATTAGATGTTATCTTTCACACAATTATTTTTTATCTATTCTATTTTTAATATGATAACACTGCAAAACTGGTAGTTAAAAAAATATTTTGCTGTATTATTAATTAATTTTTAGTTATGTTTGATGAAAATTTGCATGTTTTGTAGCTTAATAATATGCATGTTTTTATCTTGCAAGAACATGATGTTGTTTTGGTTTGAGGTTTTTGAAACCCCAAAATGTTTAGGTAACAAATTGGCGATTTAGCACTTTTAAGGCATCAATTTTTTGCTTTTATTGCTTTTAGAAAATATAGCAGAAGGTTGTTACATTTGGCAATTTGTTGCCAATTAAAATTACAGCTTGGTTTTTTAAATTATTCATTGTTTGAATTCTTATGAATTGTCTTAATTATTTAAAGTCATTTATCAATTTAAACCAGTTTGAAACAATCACGAGACTATCAGATTATGCATGTTTTAATATTTTTTTTTTAAATGTCTGTTTTTTTCTGTCATCACAAAATTATTTGAGCTGTAAAACTTTACTTTCCAGCTCAAAAAATTTAAAATTATTTTTAAAAAAATAATCATAAAAGGGATAGAGATCTATAGAGAAGTCTTTTGATTGTTTTAAACTGGTTAATGATTTAATTTAATTAAGCTAAATAATGACTTAAAAATACTGATGTTCTCACATGATAACTTGAAATTTGGGATCATAGATTTCATTTTTCGTATTTAATGTTTTTTATTCATTTTTTCGTACATGAATTATCTAAATCTAACAAAACTCAAGTAATTCTTCTATTTTATAATAATTTTTTTAAATTTGGAATGAAACAGTTTATTTAAAAACCTTTAAGTGCTCGAATTGATTTTATCCCTTATAAGTTCATCTCAAATGGATGTGTACATTTGAGATGTACATATAGTTTGTTTTCATAAATCCTTTTTCTATTCTTTGCCATTTTGTTTTATAATTATTCCCTTTTACCAATTCCAGGTGATGATTTCTCTCTATATTCAGGCCTTGGTGCTTTTCCAAGTGTTGAAGAAGAAGGTGAGAGTGACATAGAGGAGGACATTTCAGACATAGTGCCTACAGTTCAGAATGTTGTGCCTACCGCAGAAGAGCCAGAGAAGGCAGAAATGCATTTCAACCTTACCCACTTTAAAGAAGATAGTTCTGAATCAGATAGTGATGTCTTCACAGAAGGACTGTCTTTCAATAAAAACCCAGTGCCATCTCCACAACATTCTGACAACCCAAAAGATAAGAAAGAAATCCCTCTCGAACAAAAACTGTCTTCTAGTGATGTAGAAGATGAATTGTTGGACTTTGAGATACTAGAAGAATCTGATATACCTACTTGAAATACATTACTTTTCAATAGCGCAATAATGGAGTGATATATATATTTTTTGTTGTTCTTTGATATTTTCAGTATTTTTAGCCCTTTTAAAAGATGTGGTTGATCTACAAAATTTACAAGTGTATGGATTTTTTTTAAATTAAAGAGCCAAGTTCCTTCTAATTTTTATGAAAAGAAAAGGTTCCTAATTCTCTTTGTCATTGTTCCTTTGAGGGTTGTGAGTTATCTAGGTGAAAGACAAAAACAATTTCTAATAGTCTTGTGGCATTGGCACTATAGAAAGTTTTTTAGTTTTTTATTAAATTCATTTTATGAAAGAACATTTTATTATTCAAAAGACTTAGGATGAACATTGCAAAGTATTTAATAAAGTTAAGAGTTTCTTTCTTTTAACTTCTTTTCTACTTCAACTAATTTTAAAACAATCATATTTTAGCTTTGGTTAGGATCTCACAAAATTGACTGATAAATTAAAATTTCAAAAAAAAAAAAAATTATTTGATTTTGCTTTGTACTTTTAACTTTATTTATAGATTCTTATCTGTAGAAAAATTTGGTCATACCACACATTAAAAATTTTTCAAATTATAAAAAACTTTTTTGCAATTCAGATATATTTAAAATTTGAATAGTTTTAACTTAATCTATCATTATATTTTTAATCCATGGTTTCTAAATAAAATCATTTAAAATTTATTAAATTGTTTAAAGCAAAGATATATTTACATAATATCATATGCATTAATTAATATATATTTTCATGTTACTTGGTCTATTATATGGACAATATGTAATAGAATATAAATAATTTTTTAGTAGATCAATCACATCATACTAAATTTTCAAAAAGCCCTCTTCCTTTTTTTACCAAAATCAAATTCTTTTGCCACTTTATGATAGTTAATATGTACTTAGCTGACAAGACACTTGCTGCAATCATTATACACG
Source organism: Argiope argentata (assembly GCA_026289955.1). Lineage (NCBI taxonomy): Eukaryota > Metazoa > Arthropoda > Arachnida > Araneae > Araneidae > Argiope > Argiope argentata. Next base: position 3,120,890 of record JAOUZG010043444.1, on the reverse strand, counting down.
TGTGTTGCCTGACATCTATTGCACCTGTAGCAAATTTACTAATAATTCATCGTTTATTTCTTTTATTATTTATTCATTATTTATTTGTTATAGTAAAAGTTTCCTTTTTTTTCTTTTATTTTACAGTAGCCTGCTGTGATGAAATTTTTATTTTATTTGTATTAAAAAAATGTACAGATAAAAACTTCTTTTCGTGATTATTAGCTTTATTATTTTATTCTTGTTGTTTTTTCATATTTTATAGCTGAGAACAAAAAGCACAACAATGCTTCTCAAAAGCACTTTATTATATTGATGTTAGAATTCAGAAACTAATGATTTGTTTTCAGTTTAATTTCACTTGAACAAAATTGTGAAAAATTTAGTGAGATTGTTTTGAAATTATTTTATTTAATTTTTATTATGAATATAAAAAAATTATTTTGTTCTTTATATTTGATAGAAAAAAATAATGAAAACATTGCTACTGGAAATGTGACAGATGATTCTTAATCATTTTTCTTTCTTTTCCACATTAAATAAGACCTTTTTAAGCCATATTCAGGGATTTCTTTTTCTTAATTTTCTCTAATTTTTTAATTGATAAGATAAACTTGAAAATAGATTTATCTTTGTGATATATATCTTGCCTCACATAGCTTACATGTAGAATACTTCAAACTATGTATTTAGTCATTAACTTGAGGTTGATGTTTTTTCTCCTGTGGCCCTGATTGCTATTGATTCATAAACAATGAAATGTATTTTAGACCCTTTATATAGATATCCATTTTTATACTCAGAGTGAAAACAAAGGCTGTTGTACTTCTCTTTGAAAAATTATTATTACCTGATGTATCTGAAATTATTTTATCTAATTAATGCAGCTTTAAGTATCGACATTTTTTAAAAAGTTATTTAGCAAATGTATAAAATATCTTTTACTTGGCATAATAGGTGCATGGTCTAAATCCTGCTGCTTTAAATTATTATTTTTATAATTAGATGAGATTTTATAATGAAATAAGTTATCCTGTGAGAAACATTAGAACTTTGGTAGCTTTAATGATGTATAAGCTGTGCTATTAACTTTTTAAATTTAGAAATAACTCTTAATTGCTTGTTTTTTACAAGTATCTACAAGTAGAGTATTTTTCAGACGCTTTTAGCTAATCAAATAAATTAATATAAACTGTGATGTTAAATGTGTCTTAAAATTTATAGCTGAAATTTTATAAAACACTGAGCAGTTTTTATTATTATTATTACTACATGAAAACTTAAAGATAATAACTCTGTTTTTCTTTTACCTTTAATGTGTTACATGAAACTTTATTTCTTTTTTTCTTTTCTAAAATTTTACTCTCCAGCAGCAATTTATTATCTTCCATACTACTGTTTTTGACATTTATTAATTTTATTTAAAGATTTTTGTTGATAGTTTGTTTTGAAGAAATATGAATCTGGGCCAATTTTTGTATTCATTATAAATAAATCATATTTCATGTGTTTTATTGTGAGTTGACTTCTTGATTTTTTCCCCATCTACTTTATACATAAAAAAATAAAATAAAGTTATTATAATCTCTCGATAAATTTTGATGGTAACGATTTTTGAGAAAGTATTTTTTCTTCAAAGAAACAGCGTTTATAAAGCTATTCATTTTAAGTAATAAAATATGTTATATAAGAAAAGGTAATAATAAAGTAAAGAGCTGAAAGACATTTTGGGTAATTTTGGTTAACTATAAAAAAGCAAATGCTTTCATTTTTCTTCATATTTATTTGACTGACACAAAATTGAGCCGCCATCTCATTTAAAAAGGGCTGTATATTTAATTCCCTCTTAATATATTAATCTGTGCTAATTGCTTGTGCTGCAGGTCAAACTGTCTGATCGATTTGGAGCTATGAAATTTGGCACAGATATACTTTTGAATGTGGAAATGCTTAACTTAGGAAATTTTTATTAGAAGTTTAATTAGAAATAGAGATTTTGGTGTTTTCCCTCTATAACTTTTGGAAATATTCTACAAAAATGATAAATGCATATTATTTAAAAAATGGTCTTTTAATAATACTTTATGGCTTTTCTTAATATTGCACAGTACTTACCTAATTTTGGTTATTCTTTAAAAAATTTAATATTATATATATATATATATATATATATATATATATATATATATAAATTAAATTCCAATTTATTTTTTTCTCCCCAATGTTTACTCTGTCATTACACATACAATTGATATGAAGAATAAAGTGAAATTACATTGCTGAACAGACATTACTCAATTAGATGCAGTTTAATAGATAGTTAATTTAGATATTGTGATGTCAGGGGATTTGACTCTATAAAGAGATGATTAAATTCTGGATTTTTTAAAAAAAACTTTTTGATATCCAGATTTTTTATGGAAGTCCTCCAAGTTTCTCTAATTTTAGCCGATCACATTTAGGATTTCATTATGATCACCAAAAGAAGTTTTTCTCAAATGATAATTCACCATTTATAATGAATCAGATAGTTTCAAATTTTAACTCTAAAAAACAGAAATCGAATGTGTTTTTTAAAGCAAAGCTGGTTTATTTCCCCCCTGCTTCTCACTATCTTTTTCCTATTTGAGAAGGGTTGGGGGTGGGGAGTCATGCCTAAGATAGTGAATTATTTGCAAACTTCTCGACATGGCCTTAGTATCCTTCTACCTGAAATAGATGTCATCATAACAGTTTAACTTAATTTTGAAGATAATTTCAAGAATTATCTTCCCTATTTAATCTTTCTTGTGTTAACTTGTATATGTATATATATTGAATTTCTTATCAATCTTAGCAAAGTTAATTTATTAAAAAAAGAAATTTCAGTGTGATCCCGAAGAGACATGAATTTATTAACCGATTTCACGTTGAAAAAAATATCTAATTAAATATCTCCATCAAAGTTAATTAACAGTTGAAATTCATAGTTTGAATCTTGCTCTACATTGTGAAGCAACAATTTTTATTGCTTTAGAGAATTTATAGATAATTTTTAAGGATAATTTTCATTGATAAAAAAAATCATTTGACAAAACACACATACACACAAAACAAAATGAAGCGATTACTAAACTTCTGTTTGATAATTGTTTAGTTATTAAACAGGAACCGAAAATATTGTCATTCACTTTAATGTTGAAATATTAAAGCTTTGGTGTGTATACTTTAGTTCAAAAGAAGAAAATAAAATAAATTATTTAATCTTTTCAAAACCGGTTAAATTTATTTTCCTTTTTCACAAGGCCCTGTTTTTGAAGACTAGCTTAATTATATGGTCAACAGTATAGTGAACAATAAACACTGTACTGGATTATAGCCTGTATGTATTACAGATCATGAAATATTCTTTTATTTTTAATGCATGTGAAGTTTTGGGGGTCAAGAATTTACAAAACTCCATTGACTAAAATTTTATAGAAAATTTATTAAATCTTCATCCATAACTTCTTCCTATGAACCTTTCTGTTTTCAGTTTCAGTTGTTCTTCAAAGTCTGTAAATGTGAATAATTTAAAAAAACATTTTCGGTTCTAATGGAATAGGAAAACATAAATGAAATAAACACCTTGATCAAACTGAACTTTCAGTTATTCTTCGATAGTACTTTAAATTTAGCAATTAAAAAAAATGTTGAGGAGATGCTAGATAATATTTTGTGTTTTAATGAGTAATTATTTTCAAAATTGCATTTATTTATTTGCTGAATTAAATTGTTTAAAAATTTGATCACAAAAATTATTGCAAATTAGGCTCGTCAATAAAATAATTTGTTATCTTCCCAATTTTTTTTAAAAAAATTTCTAATAAAAATATGAAACATGCATGTATATATGTTTGCCACAATAACAATTTGAAATATTCAAAATTATGTCAGATTTTTATTTATTCTATTTTTAGGATTTATGACAGATTTTTACTTATGCTATTTTTAGGATTTTTATTTACGCCATTTTTAGGAATTTTGTCGGATTTTTACTTATGCAATTTTTACAATTTTTGACATGAAATTGCAATCGTCCCTGTTCGTTACAAAAGCTCTTATGCAGTTCAAGAGTTATTCAATTAAAATAAATTGCTTTAATGTCTGCTACAATATAATGCTTTGTTGAGGGAATCATAAATGTCAAATGAGCCATAAGAGTAATTGAAATAAATTACAAGCAGTTTTCTAGATTAACCTTTTATTCACCAAAGGTGGCATGTATTACATAATTTAGAGGCATTAATAATAATGAAGCCAATATTTATAGTGATACTGTTTTTCATTTGATGTCGTGACATTGTTTATACTTGTTTCTACCAAATAAGTTAAAGGCATTTAGAAGCCTATTTCTAATAGTTTGCTTGTCGAAATTTTTCTTGAATGCTGAAAATACGACCAAAATAATGTATGTATAGATGCATAAAGTTGAAAAATAAAATTCTAGGTCTTTAATGTTGTTTCTTAGCAAGCTAAGTTCAATCACAGGGAATACCATTTTACAATCAGCTCTGTTGGGGTAAAAGGAAAGGATGCAATGAATAGAAATCTCTTATCTCCCCCCTCCCCTCCCTCCAATAAATCAAAAAGTTCTGTTGGATGTTGCCAAGCCAGTGATCTTAGAGCTTGCCAATCATTTGACGACAAAATAGATAATCTGAAACGTCCAAAATTTTAGCGAGTGAGCCAATAGGAAACGAGATATGCCTGATATATATATATATATATATATATAT
>JAOUZG010043444.1:3078425-3116054 GCA_026289955.1 Argiope argentata | reverse complement strand
TATATATATATATATATATATATATATATAGTAATTCTTTGGCTACAGATGTAGCCCAGTGTAAAATAATTGTGATTGAAAAAAGTTAGTTAGTTAAACAGGAAAATTCGATTTTCGGATACTGTTGTGGCAGTTGAAGGTCGAAATACGAACCCGCGTCACTAGGGCCATTAGCCGAATAACATAACCACAGTACTAAAAGTATACTTCAGTATCATAGATGTTATATGACTTATGGAGCTAGCGTCACAATATTTCGTTCGTAGGAGTTGATTTCATCTATGAGATATTTCAGAAATTAAAAAAAAAAATTATTCTATAGTGCTCAAAGGAATTTAGTATAATTGAAGTTTAATTTCTACTAAATTTAAAATTCAAATTTTACTGGAGCTAATAGAAAATTAGAGAGATGCATAATACAATGAAAAGAAAGGTTTAAAACTTTTATAATAGTATGAGTTATATAGCTATTAAAATTTTCAACTTTAAAAATATTTTATTTAATTAGCTGTTACGACGCTAAGTATCATGTAATATTTAATTGAAAACCTTAGCAAACATTAATCCTTGAGAACTAGATGATTGTAATTGGCGGCAAATAAATTTAAAAAATACATTTTTCTATGAAAATTCTCACAAAAACGATACGGAGATACAGACTTTATTGTCTAGAAAAACGTGTACTAAATATATGCAACACAAACTACAAATACACAACAAAATATCTCTATTTAATCCACTAATATCAGTTAACAGCAAAGCTATATAATGCACATCAAAAAGAAAAGACGCTCTCTCAAGCTAAATTAACTAACGTAGCTCGTTCTCCTAAATGATCTCCTTCTCATCCATAAGCAGCGACTTCAATAGTGTCCCACTAAATTGAACGGGGCAAACGCAGAAACCGCACCCTCGTTCCGAAAAAGTGTGGAACTTTCTCCAACATTCTCTAGGAGCAAATCTTTATTTCTCAGCTTCTACTACACATTTTAGTGAGTATAAAAAAACCGCCAGAGAGCTCATTATATCGCCAACACACATCGCCAAATTAGTCAAACATGGCGATCTTCTGCCGTAAATCCTCTTAGAACGGACTTCTCCCGTTGACGCACGATTCCATTACAATTAAACTATTTACACATATTTACACTATAATTCCTAAATATTTACATCTAATTTACCCAAAATTCGTAACAATATTCATAAAGTTAATAAAACAAAACAAGTATTAATTAAAAAGAAATCATTATCATGTTACAAATAAGATGAAACGTGAAACTAAATTGTCCATCTTATTTAAGAGACCTCACAATGTGCATTGCCTAGATCCGCCAAATGTTTGAATCCATTGTAAGATCTCAGGAATGAAATCGGGGGCTGAGTTGCACATAGCAAAAAGGTTCAAAAACAAAGGCATCTCTGAATGTTTAAAAACTTCCTTACTAATTAATATTCGTTTTTTTTTATAAGCCAACATATATTTTCGAAGTATATATTACGAAACATATATTTGCCATAACATATATTTTCGATGACTATTTTAAATTTAATAAGATTACATTTTTTATCTTATTAAAGACATATTGCACGGTCTAATACTTTGATTTAATAGGCTTAGGCAAATTCACAGCTTTGATTTTATTTCACTAGATTTTTTTCTGTTTTACTAGCGTGGGTACATGATAATTTTTTTCAGATTACGAATGGGATTCCCATAAACCGTAACATTTTACTGGAATGCTAATTCTTTGGATTTTATTATATTTATATCAAAAAAGCTAAGGAATGTCTTTAAAAAAATCTAATGATGCGTTTTCAACTGAAATTCTAATAAGATTAACGACAAAAAAATTATTCCTAAGTCTTCTTTCGTTTTTGCCACAGGAAAAGAATAGTAAAGGAATAAGGCGGGAAAAATTTAAACAAGAAATCGAGGCAAGATCAGAATATTGGAATTTGTACACAAGGCCCATTATTTTCTCATCCAAACGATTCGCATCAGAGGCGGCTCAACCTGTTCTCCCGGGAAACTACAACGGAAGCCAAGCGATACTAATTGTGCAGTTTCTTATTTTATTTCATTGCATTCGGAACAAAAGAACATTCGTTTAAAAATGGCGCATCCTATGTTACCCGGCTGTTGCGTGCCACTTTGTTGTCTCATTGTTATAATCTCGCATCTCTAAATTGGTTACGCAGACGATAAAAATGGAATACCCAGAACTAAATAGATTAGATTCCGCGAAAAAACTGAATTAAAAATATGCTGAACAGGCAGGTGTTCGGTGATACGATTTTTGTTTTTATTTTGAATCCTTTTGTTTGGAATTTATCGAGGAAATAATCAATTCACACGTTTGAGCAAAAACAACCGCAACGAGTCATATATATAAAACATTATAAGTCTACTTAAGTCAACAAAGACATTTTTTGTTACTTTTTATTAAATAATTACAATTAATATAAATAGTTGATCAAACAATTATACTTGACCAAAACAAAATCAAGTTCGTATCCATTGAAAATAAATCAGAATACACTCGATTGAGGTTGAATTTTCAACTCCAATTGAGGTAACGCAAATGCGGGAATTTTCTACACCAGTTGGGGTAATGCAATATAGATTAGAAATTTTTAATTTTCTTTATTAATACAGCTCTGAAATGTTGACATCAGAAAGATATACCATACTTGACTTTCATGAATCTCAGAAAGTTTTAAAATACATGAATATAGCGCAATATATTAAAGAGTATATTGATACATTGTCGTAGAATATTAGAGGATAATTACCCATAAGATTTATAACTAGCTTTTAACCGCGACTTCGTACGCGTGGAAATTTTGATGTGTATACGTGAGAACTGACAGTCTAATCACAATGTAAAATGTTATCAAACCGTATGCATGCGTAAATTTTCAACGCCACTTGGAGAAACGTAAAGACGTGAATTTTATAATAATATTTTTATATAATTTTTATTTTTAAGTACTTCAAAATGAATGCGAAAAATCGATTAATCAGCAATACTTAGTTTTAAATGCATCAAACATGAAGAAAATAAACAGAATCGTTTGAAATAATCGGCAGAACACATGTAAAGCCTAGCCTCATTAGAGTGGGGGAAAAAACAAACTGAATTCGTTACTTATTTGGCGGCGGAAAAATGAAGATTTTTGGCAAGAAAGTTACATTTTAATTTATTTATAAAAAGGTAATGTAATAATATTAAAAACAAACTGTATTAACTTTAAGAGTCATCCACTACAAGTTTTAAAAAATCTACTTGAACATGAGTGGAGGAATAAAAAGTATTTCATCAACGATTGAAAATTTGAACAATATGTATATACATAGAGAGAGAGTTTGTGAACTAATAGTAGGAATTGAAAAAGAAACAAAACTGGATTCAAAACTTAGTTCTTTAATTCCACAGCATATTTTTGAAACATTCATCCTTTAATAAACGGCATGTGCCGGCTTGCTGGCACAGAGGTAGCGCGTTTGCCTCGTGTTCTGGAGGTCCCAGTTCGGGCATGGTTGTTCTTCTGTGTGCTATCTGTGAGATGTGTGAATGTGCCCCCCTGTAAAAAGGGGTTGTGCAAGCGAATCTGGTGATTGGGTAGCTAAGTCGTACTCTTGGCCCTAGTTGGCGCTACTCAAATACAAGAGACGCTTCATTCGGCTTAATCTGCTGCTGGGTTCGGCAGTGGGCTTGTCCATGACAAGTGCCATTTGACACAACAACATAAATGGCATGTTTCATAGATGTTTTATTCTACTTAGCAATAAAATAGTAATCAAAGGAGATATTCTTTACTCGATTTTTTTAATATATTTCAACAATTTTCCATTTCCGTCATATAAAAAAAGGGGGAGAAGGTGATCATATTGATAAAAGTTATAGATTAGATGTTATTCTTACTGATCGAATAGTACCACAATAAATCACAGATGGGTAATTTTTATTGATAAAACCATTATACAAAATTTTATTTATTTACTTGGTTGGATTTTTGAGCTATGGTGTTCGCATACACAAGAAGAAAAAGACAAACAAACATTCAAACAGGGTGCGTATTCATTATGATATTGAGTTAATTCTTTCATATTGTTATGAATTTTGGGTAAATTAGGTGTAAATTTTGTAAGTATTCGTAAATAGTTTTACTGTATAGAAATTATTTGTAATGGAATCGCGAATCAGGGAGAAAAAGCTGTTCTAAGGAGAATTCCAACAGAAGATTGCTATTGTGGGTGATTTTAGCTGATAGCGCTAGGCCCGAACTCCCAATCTAATGGTTAGTAGCCGCGTATTGAACCGATCAAGCAAAAGGGACCCTTCAGCTTGAAGGATATTAATTGGCTTATATAGCAATCGCCACACTATATTTGACTAACTTAAAGATGTAGGTGTGTTGGAGACATAGAGGTCACTAACGGTTTTTACTACGCGCTAAAATGTGCAGTGGAAGCTAAGAAATAAAGATTTGTACCTAGGAAACGTTGGAAATGTTATTATTTGCACGAGCATCTTTTTTAAAAAATCAGCTTTTAATAACGCGTTTCCATCGCGTTTACAAAATCTCTGATTTTTTAAAAAATAAGTCAATGACTACAGCAAATAAAACCTAGGAAAATGTCATTTTGAGCGCTTGTTATGTGAAAGGAAATAAACAGAAAATGGGATATTTTTTTAAAAACAATCAATGCGAGACAAAGATTTATTGGATCGTTTGTAATACTAAAGTGACTCATTCGATGAAACCATTCAAATGAATTATATATATATATATATATACAAGTGAGGAATGAATTCTCCTTCGAATTTAAAACCAATGTTGGTCGGTAAAAGCAAAGGGATTCAAGTAAATTTTCACGGACGTTGATAGAGCAATGCCCAAATAAAATATTCTATTATACTTTTCCCCACATTGCATCAGAAAACATTTATTTTTTTTTCAATCTGATTTATTAGAATGATTAAATAATTGCAAAATCGAAATAATATTTCCTTTAGGTCACGTTTTGTTATTAATAATGGAGCGATAATGTATGTCACAGATGTATATCAGCTAATATTTAATTGCACATTATTATACTCTTTGTTGTGAAACAATGTCCAATTTCCTTCTACGAGATGTTTAATGCATTCTAAAATAAAACATTGCAAAATATTTAATTTGCAATGACTATTTATTCCATTTTCTGCAGTACATTCTCTTCAGCCTACGTATAAAATAAAATTATCTCTTTTCATGTTTTCGGATATATCACTTAAGGAACAGTTTTTTAAACTCTTGTTTAAGAGTTAACTTTATAAAAAGAAATTAGAGTAAATTTGAATTTTTTTTCCGAAACATAATTACATTAGCAATACTCGTACAGCGTTGTCCAGGGCCCGACTTGGCTGGGGACAAAACTTCTTTGGGGGGAGGGGGACTTCTGCTTCATTACTTCAGTAATGAAGAACGTTCATTAAAAAAAAAGCGTAAAATAAACTTCCTATTCGATTTGGGGGCCCCTCTGATGTAAGGGCCCGCGAAATCAGGCTCTGGCGTTGTCAGTGGTATAACATGGGCATGTCACAAAACGTCAAATAAACATAAAAATATATTTAGAAATCATCAAAGAAACAAATAAACTTTTTTTATAGCACACATTCAGAAAAATTTAGGCCGTTAAAAAAGTAAGAATGCTGTATTTTCATAGGCAAAATGATTTACTGAAAATATAGAATAGAAAAGCTGTTTTAAAACTATATTCATTACGTGCTTTCTATGATATTCGTTAACCGGAAGTTTCCTCTACGTTTTCATTATCGCGCAATAAACGAAGGAGTTTTTTGAATTTCCTTCTTTTGGGCATAATGAGTTTTTAATCGCTGTTTAAAATCAGGCGTAAGCAAAGAAATGTATCACATATGTATACCACAGCTCTTGCTGTTTGCGCATGCGCGAATAGTGTTTTGCGCATGTGCGAATCGTAGTGAGGGGGAAAAATTGCTATTATGAGACTTTTTTTTTAAATTTTGGTATGACTTCAATATACGAAAACCTTCCTCAATAAATGCCGTAAAATTAGTACAAATATCTCCGATATCAGTTATAACTCGAGTTTTTTTCTTTTTGAAACATACAGACACTTTCAGGAGACTTCCTTTTATACTATGGGTAAATGTTTTTAAGTTTTACGTCTAATTCCTCTGAAAAAAAGATAAAATAATTAACAAAATGAAATCTGCGATCGGAAATTTCAAATTATCATGTGAGAACATTATTATTTTTTGTTATTATTTCTCTTAATTAATTGGTTATTAATAAACTGGTTTAATTCCCCAATTTAACCAGTTTGAAACAATTACGGGACTTCTCTCTCTCTCTCTCTCTCTCTCTCTCTCTCTCTCTCTTTATATATATATATATATATATATATATATATATATATATATATATATATATATATCAACTATCATTTTCAATAATTTTTCTCCTGCAAACTAAGTTTTGGAGCTCGACCGATATTTTGAGACGAAATAGCAGCTATGATGTCATAGTTTTACGTCAACCTTTTAAAAACTCATATGTTGGGAAGAGGCATACGCAATAATAAAGGAATACTGATAAAAGCAGGTCAACCTTTTAAAAACGCATCTGCTTTCAAAGTAGCATATGTAATAATAATGTAATACTGGTAAGCAGGTAAAAAATATTTTTTGCCCATAAATTTTGAAGACATCGAAACCTTCTAACCAGAACAACATCATGTTCTCTCATGATAAAGAAAGAGTAAAAAAAAAAAAGACAGACGATATTTTTAGTAAAATTATATCTTTGATTTAAAAACATTTTATTAATAATTTATTTATTCGACAATTTATTTTAATAATTTATTTATTCGACAATTTATTTTAATAATTTATTTATTTTATTGCTTCTGGACTGTGCTTGAACAGTTCATTCTATAGATTTATGTCTGTTTTCAGTTTATATTAAAATGTAAAGATACAAGTGTAACATTTTCATTCTCTATTTAATATTAAAAATAAAATGTACTAAATATTTATATAACTTCTTTTCTGTTATCTACTCTTCTCTTTATAATTCTGTTTGCGAGAGCACATATTTGCTAGATGCGCCATAATCCACAAGAAGATCCTTTTGTCTCTTTGGTGGGATCGTCTACGTCTTTCTTCCCAGAAGACAATCAGTCAATAAAGACTTATGACTATTTAGACAATATTCATGAAATTCTTCTTCAAAATTTCATCAACGTTGTCTAAATAGTCATAAAACATTTTGGATTGTCCAAACAGCTATTAAACACTTTTGAACGTTGTCCAAACAGTCATAAAATATTTTGGAATTTTGGAAACTCCGAAACTACTATTTATTTCCAAGATGGCACTAGGATAGCACAGCATTATAAATGCGATGACAAAGTATTCATGAGTTGGATTGAAAATTTCTGGGCCTATTCTAAGCTTTCCCGATATTTCTTACACCGTTTTAGGTCTATTTTTTTTTATGCCTACAGAAAAATGAATTAAATAAACAATTCCGAAGAGATCAAGAATACAATTGTCATTTATCTAAACTCGAAAACTCCCGAATTATTCTTAATACCCGTTCTTAAAAGATATACCAAAAAGTACTAAATTTCATAGATAATTATGGGGATTATTTATAACAAGATATTTTTTGCTTGTTACTTTTTTGCATACATAGTATAGAAAAATAATGGAAACATAGTATAGAATAAAAAGGAACTCGAACTCGATTTAGACTAGTCTGTACGATTTAGACTTCCCTGAGTTCGAAAAACACATTTTTTTGGAAAATGTCCGCCTGCCTGTGGCAAAGATAACTCAAAAACGTTTTGATCTAGAAGGAGAAAATTTGTAATGTGGTCTTTGTACCAAATTTGTAGCTTTCTATCAAGGTTTGAACAAATTCCGCTCTGAGGAAGTCTGTCTGCCCGGTTATTCGAATATAAGTTAACCCGATAACTTGAAAAGAGAGTTAGATAGATAAAATTCGATACCTGGAATAAACTTCTATAGTCTACATACCTTTCAAAAGTTAAGCCTAATCCAACTAAGGATTGATCTTCTTTTAGAACAGACGAGAGTTAGAAGCATGTAAATGTGATACAAACGTAACCAATGATCTCAATATATGAATTTTAATATGGTATTTTGTGACTATATTTGAAGCTCTGTGTCAGATTTTTTGTTCAATAAATTGGGTTTAATTTAGTTACATTAATGTCTCATTGTGAAGCAACACTAGGGATATTTTGAGATAAACTTCGCAATTTTGAACCACGGTCAGATGAAGAGGACGACACCTGAGATAGACCGCCCTATCCACGCCACACCAGAGGGAGGACGTTGAGTTCTGACGGACTTAACATCCAACAGATCTCTTTATACGACGGTTCTTCGGGGGTATAGAACTTCGAACTTGACCAGCTTAGATCTTACCACCGGGCCACCGTTTCAATAGGCTGGAAAAACGCATGAAATATAAATTCGATTTTCGAATGCTAATGACCTTATGTCAGGAATTAATCGCTAAATAATTTGACAAATACCACACGATTGAGTAAGAACGCTAAATGTACGTCAAAAATTAATATTTCCTAATTGTTATACTCCAGGATCCTGCAAATCACTTTCTAGGAAAACACCTTTACTAGAGTTAAAAGCATGTAAATGTGATAAAAACGTAAGAAACGCAATGCAAGAAAGTTTTCGAGAGACAACTCCTGCAGCGTTAATTTTTTTGACATTATTTTTTAAACAAGAGCTTTATTATCATGTCAGAGCATGATGTTGTTTTTGGGAATGAGGTTTGCGTTGTCAACAAAAATTCGTAGGCGAAAAATAAAAATTTACTATCTGCACGAGCATCCCAAAAAACTCAGATTTTGATAAAGCGTTTCCATTGTATTTACAAAAACTCTGATTCAAAAATATAATTTAATGACTACAGGAAATAAAACCGAGAAAACTGTAATTTTCAGCGCGTGATTATATGAAATGAAATAATCAGGAAATGTGTTATTTTTTTAAACAATGAATGCGAGACAAAGTTTTTTGGATCGTTGGCAATACTAAAGTCACTCATTCGATGAAACCATTAAAGTGAATAAAAATATAATTTAACTTCCACGATCAGGTGGTGCTTGGCCGTTCAAGAAATGATGTTCTGACATGACGCATTGAAATATGCATAGAAGATTTCATTTTATTTTTTTTCCATCTTATAATTATCAACGCTGCATTATGCGTGTATGTACATGCGGCTGCTAAAAACTGAGAAGTATTGTTGCAAATTGCACTTAAAAAGTGAGGAAATGTGTTTAAAATTAGGAATGAAGTCGATTTTTCTGAAGAGCTTTGAGAATTTAAAATGTTGTAAAAAACACATTTTGCGCTTTTATATAATTTGGAATTATTGAGGAAAAAATATTCACTTTTAATTAAAAAATAATTATTTTAAAATGTACATTAATTAAATTAATTAAAACAGTGAAAATCGTTTCTCATTGACTAAGAATTTTAAAACCAACAATCACCTAATGCCCGATTTAGAAATCTAACTCTGAAATATTTTAAATAACTGTTGAGTACTTTGTGTTATTTTTATCCATATATATGTCACAACCTACTGGTAGCTTGCCAATTTATAAATATTATTTTGTTGAAAAATAAATCAAATAAATGAAGACAAAGGTATTTTTTTATATTTTTTTATTCCAGCTTATAAAAAACATTCATATAGACGCATTTTAGGAACAGTTATGTATGAAAAACTGCATCTTATTTTTTTATGTGATAAGAAGTGAAGTCAAAAGAAATGAGAAGAGACTAGACAGACAAAGCCAATTTTTTACATGGCAAAATAATACTGGTTTTAAAAAAATAACTATAGTAAGATACGCATAAAATTTTAGCCACCAAATATTAATTTAAAATTTTCTTTTCAGTTATTATAGAAATGATTTCTTTAAAATTGAACATTTCATATAAAATAATGATTATTTTTAGTTACTGTTTTATTTTTTTGAAGTTAAGTACTTTTACGTGTGTGTAACTAAACAATTGGATATTTTCTGGGTTACCGGATAATACAATAAATTATAAATTTTTTTGTCGAATCATATCTTTTTTAAGGACATCTCCTTTATCTGTTCTTGTCTCTGCGACAGGAAATGAAGATCTGCAGATGTAAGCTCAGTACTTAGTGGTGAGAGTGTTAGCACAGGACACGTAAGCTTCCTTGGCTGCATCTTGAGACATACCTGCGAAAGATTGACAGAAAACGTTCGTTTAGATAGCGGCAAAAATTGTAAATCCTTTTATCGAGAAAGGAAGTTTGCAAGTTTTAAAAGAGTGTAGGAAATAAAAAGCAAATAAAGATAATATCGGATTTTTAAGCAGAGAACTTTGTGGTTTAAACGTCATAATTTTATATTTATTTTCTTCAGAATTGAAAAGACCAACTCATAAGCAAAATTTCTGTTTCAGCTAGGTAATCAATCTTTAGATCTATTAATATTCCCATAAGAGTTTTAAAATCTTTTGCTATTTATTAAAAAGTATTTCTTTTTCAAATAAAATAATAATTTCAGTATTTTTTTATATTTTCTGTAATTTTTCAATGTTTTTTTTCACCTTGTGATTGAAAACGTTGAGTGAATTATTAGTTTAAACAACTTACATTTATGGTTTCTTTCTTTCTTTTTTTTTTCTTTTCAGATTTCAGAAATGTAACGCAAAAGATTTTCCAGCAAACGATTTTATTAAATGGGCTTCGTTTCACAGCTTTAAGTAATGGCTAATTTTTATTTTAATTAAATACTAATTGGTTACTTCGAACCTTAATTATTTTGCGTTAAGTATAATTAAAATAAAAATCCATCCATTCCAAAAATTGTTGCACTTATTTTTTAAAAAAAATTTCGTTAATTATAATGAAGTTTCAAGAATATAATAAATTTATTTTTGATTATTCTTGGATTCAATGACGAGAAATAAAGCCTTAATTTTTGCATTTTTCTGCATTAAAGCTAAATTTATCATAATAACCACAAAAAAAGCTGAACAATTAAAACATAACAAAACTGCTAATAATGCAAAATAAACCAGAAAAATGATTGTTTATTTGTTATATTTATTATCAAAATCTTTTTATTTTTCAATGGTTTAGGACTTTAAAAATGATATATATTTTTAAAACGTTGACTTATGTTTTTGTAAATACAATAATTTCAAAATTGCTAATTTGACATTAAATGTAAAAGTTTTGACTAAAAAAATTCTTTCAGATTATTCAGAGAAACTTTAAAACAAAGCGAGCCCATTGTTGCGTCTAGAGCAGTTCACTTTTTCGAGACGTCATCGATTTTTGTTCTAACATCTAGTTCTGGCAACATCGTAATCAGCAGACTGTTTAGTGACATCACTATGGTGATTTAGTAAAAATAAATAAACAAATGAGAGACATTCAAACATTCCAGGTGTTAAAATGAATAAAATGCTCTCCAACGATTTTAATAATTTCAGCTGTTTGTAACTTGTATTATAAAATAATATACTTTTAATAAAAGTTATGAAATAAAGTTTTATACGGATATAAAACTTTTAGCTTTGTTAAAACGTTTTATTACAGTGAATATTCTGAAATATTCTTCAATAAAACTTTTATTTGTTCTAAAACGGAGAAAATTATGAATCAAAGTCATGAAGCATTAATTACAGCTGTTTTCACGAAACAATAAATTCTTTTTAACATTACATTATTCCAAAATTAGTTCTTGTATAAATAATCTATACAAACTCTTATTGCTTCTTTAAGTAAGATTGAAAGTTATATTTAAAACCGTCTTATGCACGATTCTCTTTGAATCTGGGATACAACATCACTTTTAATTGTTTAAAGGGCCAATAATAATGATGTTTCCATTATGAACTAAAATGATCAAAATAAGAAATATTAATTGATGATATTTAAATCTCTCAAATAGCAACAATCAGTTTGTTGCGTGATTATAAGCCATGAATCATTTTTTGAAATTTTTACTTTTAAATAAACATAATAAGCAGGATAAAATAAATAAAAGATTCCTTTATGCTTTGAATCTCTGAATTCCTTCAAAAAGAGTTTTTTTCACCTTTTCATTATTCTATCCTTCCGACAAGTAAAATAAATATTACCTTTCTTTCCATTCCATGCTTCATATTTTGCTTTGGCTTTCAGGTCCAGTGCACCTGGTTGGTCTGCAAAAAATAGAAAAAGTTATTCACTGATTACAAAAGCAAGCATTTTGTATATTGCTTTATTCTAAATAAAGGAAAATGTTAACACAAAATATTTATGTTATCAGTTCGATGAACCCACAGTAAGGGTTATTTTTTTTCAAATTGGAAAAAAAATGGAATCAATAAAGTTATTGTGCTATGCTTATAATACGATTTTTTTTGTATTATACACAAGTATTATTAAGACCTACAATGAAAGAAAAAAATAAAATCTTCTTTTCTTATATTTTTATGGTTATTTAAAGTTTTTTTTTTGTATAGATATTAACAACTCATTCAAACATGAAATTATAAAATTATATTCGGAAGCATGAATAAAAAATGTTAATTTAGATGACTAGTTAGGTAAATTAATAAAAAATTCTTAGTGCGGAATCAAAATATTTTATTTTTGGATTGAAAAATCATTTCAAAAAACTGCCTGAAACTAAAAGAAAAAAAAACATTTAAAAATCGTTTTCATATATCTTAGAATAAAATACTAAAGTTCAGGCGGAATGATTATTTGTCTTTTTCATTTTTAATAATAATTTATTTAATTAAATTTATATTTTGCCTATTTTTATCTGGCAATAGAAGTTATAAATTAAAATTAAGTAAAACAAGGTTTTTGAATCAAATGGGAAAGATTAGACTGCTAAATCCTTTCTTCTTAAGTTTTAAAAAAGGAATACAATCTTAAAATAAATTTATATAGAGTATTTGTATTTTTAATTAATTATGTTTCCTTTTTAAGAAGTAGATTTTACATATTCATAAATAAAGATGTTTTTATATAAATTGTGCAATTTAATCATAGATTAAAAGCTAATTTCTAAATCATTGAAATTAGTCATATACTACCAAATGGATTCCTGTCCTTTTAATCGTATCTAAAAAGATATTTTTGGCTGTCTAAAATTTTAAAGAAAAGAGATTGCCCTCTTTTACGGCTAAAATTAATTGACGGATGGACCTTTGAATATCACAATTTTAGACCATTTCATTTGCCCTTCCAGAAAAATTCATCTGTTAAGAATTGGCTCTTACTTGAATTGTGTAGATAAGCTTAAAATGATAACATCTAAAGCTTTGCAATTTGATTACTTTTAATCGCATTAGAGAGATTTTTTCGCTTGTTTAAAATATTTACTTGTTAAGGATATTTTATTAAATATAAATGATAAGTCAGAGAACTGTATAAAAATTTAGATTTTGTACTATTACATACGCTGATTCAAACAACAACAACAAAAATAATTGTACGAAGTTAACTATTTTTTTTATTTCAGTACTATTTATATAAAAATATTTCTACTGTAGAAAAACCTTTTAAAGGTCATTTGTTTTTATCAAGCAAAATTTTATTAAAATATTTAAAACTATTTCTAGAACTTTTTTATTAATAATAATGCATATTTGCATTATAATTACTATTATTTCGCATTCATAATTTAAAAGAACGTCATTAAGTAATTTATTAGGAAAAAAATTTGGTAAAAACAGTGATTACGCCATGGAATATCAAAAAACATAACTATAATTCATACTCTATAACCTTGGTTTCATCTTAATAACTAGTAATTTAAATGTCAATCAGTGATTTGAAATTCAAGACATGATTATTAAAAAAATAAGCGTGTAACTAACGTCCTGACGCGGACAGATTCAAGTTAATCCAATTAAGTTATTTTTAATGTCGAATAAATTTTTTCTCAAACGTTTTAGGATAAACGTGAACTTTATTCTATTTCTTTTTTTTAGGACTAAAACGAAAGTGGCGGATTTTCTGAGAAGAATTTATCGCAATAAAAAGTAATTGAGATATAATAATTTTATCAATGACCTTATCAATGGTCATTATTTGTGGTTACAAGATTTTTTAACCTCAAAGGTTAAAAATTAATATAAAGAAATAGAAGGGGAAAAAACCAATTTTAACGTAGTAAAACAAGTATATACTTATCTCAAGAAAAAAATAAACATCACGATTCAAAATTTAAAACTAATTTGAAGCCATTTTATAGTTATCTGCAATATAACTGGTCTCAGTTCTTTTTGCATGGCTTTATCTGACAGCGATCTCAATCGAGTTCAAGTGGCCGTGTTTTGTAGTCAAATGGCCATTATCTCCAACCGTTTTTCGGTTTGATGATTTTTCTCGCGAAGTCAAACGACTTGTACTCACCAATGTTGCAGTCTCCGATGGTGGCCTGCTTGTACAAAGCGTACAACTCGAGGAGTTCGGAGTCGCTGGGACGGTTTTTCATGTCCTTGACAGAAGCGGCGGCAGCGTTAAATTTCTAAGGAACAAAAATATTCGAAATTAGTTCCTATTTCCTTCATGAAATTGCATTTTCAATTTTTTAAATTAAAATATAGCAGCTGAATATCAGGGTCAGACTAAGGTAAAGACATACAAGGCAATTGCTCCGGACCCCCATATATGAGGGACCCCCAAACCGAATAGAAATTTTATTTTCCTTTTTTAATGAATGTTCTCCATTACTAAAGTAGTAAAACAGAAGGGGCGACAAAAAAGTTTATGCCACGGGCCCTAACTTTGCTGAATCGAAGCCCTGCTGTATATATTAGAATTTGTGTAATCTTATAATCAATATCTATAATGGTGCTTATATGCAATTTTATAAACATTATTCAGAACTCAAAATGTTTATATATTATAACCTACAGTATATAGAGGATAGGGTTTTGTATGGAATAACAAATAGTACAAATAGATTCCACGGCATTGCTGATGCATTCGCACTCTTTTTTTGGAACCATCCATGATTAATTAGCATAAATGTGATGGTTCATTGTTGAATTTCCTCCTTTAATGCACGCGTCCTTTTGGTCTTGTTGGATAGACTTTTGAGTTCAAATAACTCCATAAAAATGAATTAGATAATGATGTTAAATCCCATGATCTAAGAGGTCAATTCTCTGGACGCCAGACTTTCATTATTTTTGTAATATTGCTCAACAATGATAACACGTTCGATTGTGTAACGCTCTATTTTTACTAAATCTAAATTGTCGAATAGTTTTTTTTATAGGGTTACCAACACTTAATTGCTCCGGCATCTTAGCCAAGGCCTGACTAAGGCAGGGGCATACGGGCAGTTGTCCCGGGCCCCCACATAAGTAAGGGCCCCCAAATCGAATAAAAATATTATTTTGCATTTCCTTCTTTAATGAATGTTTTTCATTACTTAGTAATGTAGTAAAGAAGAGGGGGCCCCAAAGAAGTTTTTGCCCCGGGCCCCAACTTGGCTAAATCGGGGCCTGGTCTTAGAGAGCAAAGGTAGTGCGTCTTCCTTGTAATCTGGGCGTCTAGGGTTCGAGCCCCGGTCAGGACGTGGTTGTTCTATTATCTGGGAGGTGAGTAAATGTACCCCTCTGTAAAAGGGGGTTGTGCAAGCGAATGTGACTCATGAAGTAGCTAAGTCGTACTCTTGACCCTAGTTGGCGCTGCATCAAAAAAAAAAAAAAGACTCTCAATAGGCTTAAAATTGCTGAAAGCCATCAGCGCGCTTGTCCAAAGCAAGTGCCATTAGTATAACAAAAACAACACTTTACTGTACGATTGGTGGGAAATTCAAATCTTGTTTTAAATTTGGAACACACTTTAGATTTGTAATATATGTGGGTGTAAATTCAATAACTAAAACAATGAAAAGTTCTGTAAATGTATTAGAAAATATAGTTATTACTGAAGATGAAAAAAAAAAGCGCGAAAATAATATTTGTATCAAGAAAAAGCTTAAAATTATCTAAAAATAGTTTTTGCATAATAACATGTATCAAAGAAATTTAAAAAATCTTATTTTAATCAAATTTTATTTAAAAAATCTCATTTTTATTGAATATTTACTGTCAAAGAAGCTAATGTATTCAAAAATTTGGTAACTCTAAGACTAACAGCTTGCTCTGTAGAGGTGTTTAAATTGGCTGATTTTTTTGCATCATATGTCTTGTTAACACTAATGTCGCAGTTTTATAGATAATACATATAATTATGTTAAACGGAAAATTAAATAAATATTTGATCAAATAACCTTGGAATATCATCTTAATTTTTTTTAAAAAAATAACAAGGCATATTTCAGATAAATTAAAGCATCGACCTACCTATTAAGGCTTAACTTAATAATTATTTCTGTAGATAATTATTCTTTTCATACATTTTAACTAAGAAAGAAAAACCCAATCGAATATTCATTATTAATCCATCAGAAATATGCTAGAATACAAATAAAATTCAATATTCACATTTGAGCTTTAATACTTGCATAATGTAACAATTTTTCAAAGAATAACAAGTTTGATTTTTAAAAAAATGCGCATTCTCACGGTAAAAGTGATTTGTAACCTTGAATAAAATTAACTATTGTAGAAAAAAAAGAATATTAAACTAAAACTGCTGAAAAATGTTATTAAAATTCTACTCTGATTTCGATAAAAAGCATTTATTTCATATGCATACACATTATTTCAGTCTCACAGCAAATGTGCCATAAAATGTTCTTTTATTAATAAAATACAAAGCATCAAGAACTTGAAAACCGGAATACTTGTTTTTATCGTTTGCTTATCAAGATGAGTGCTATTCAACTCTTCCAAGCTGTCAGAAATTACAGGACGGCAATTCTTTCTTTTTTAAAACCCCGGCTTCAATTATGGGAACGTTACCTCCGAGAGCAAAACAACTTAAAAGAATGTCTTTAACGAAAACCTGATTTAGCGCCATAAATTTAATCCCTTTCGCACGTTACCGCAGGTAGACAACGCATAATGAGAAGCTATTTTATTGGAGAGGAATTTCAACTGTGGGGTTTTGAAATGTTATTTGCGAGGCACGTCCGTCGGCATCTCACAGGTGAGCATTCCTTTCCCGAGAGCTACCCAGCTGCGGACCTCCCTGGGAGGCTAATCGTTGACCTCTTCGTTGAAAAAGTTTCTCTCAACTTTCTTGATGGAATTTCTGAAAAGACCAATTTAATCTCTGTGTTTGGTATAGAGGGAAACGAAACAAATAACAAAAAGGGAGAAAGAAAGAGAGAGAGAGAAAAAAAAAAACGAAAAAAAAAAAAGAAAGATTAAAATGAAATCTGCTATGCATATTTCAATGTATCATGTCAGAACATCATTTCTTGAACGGCCAATCACCACGTGCTCGTGCAAGTTAAATTATATTTTTATTCATTTTAATCGTTTCGTCGAATGAGTCACTTTAGTACTGCAAACGATCCAAAATACACTTTGTCTCGCGTTAATTGTTTAAAAAAAATATCGCATTTCCTATTTATTTCATTTCATGTAATCGTGTTCTCAAAATGACATTTTTCTAGGTTTTATTTATTGAAGTTATTAACTTATTTTTTAAAAATCATAGTTTTTGTAAATGCAATTACAACGCGTTATTAAAAGCTGATGTGTTTGAGATCCTTGTGCAGATAATAAAATTTTTATTTTTCTCCTACGGATTTTTGTTGACGTTAGAAAACCTCCTTCCCAAAATAATATCATGTTTTGACATGATAAAAGAAGAAAAACTGTTTTAAAGTGCCAATGAACATAACATTATCAATTTTTGAACCCATCAGAATTGCGAATTTAATGTCATTAAACTTTATAAAAATGTACTGCATTTTTTAAATAAGCGGTTATTATTTTTATAATGTTTAGAATCCATATAAAAATTTAATGCCTTTTAGAAATTTTTTTTAAAAAAAATTATAAATTATAAAAATTATCTTTGAATTTTGATTTAATTCGACAGGTCGATATCCTTTCAGAAAGCTATACGGACAACAGACTTGGCAGATGCCTAGAGGGGAATCGAATGCTGGTAAATTGTTAAAAATGTCATTTGTTTAGTTAAAAAAAGATAAGACAATGCTAACTACAAGTTAAGTATAATTTATCATCTTAATTTGTTTTATTATATTTGCTACATCAGTAACTCATTTTAAAATTATTGAGCATTTTCTTCAATGCAGACCTCCCAATCATTAATCATAATGAATAAATAATATTATATACATATTCTCAAAGTTTTTTAATTTAAAAATGAATTTAAAATAAATAAGTTAAAAATGTACTGAAGTGTAAATTTAAACTGACAGTCTTACTAAAAGTGTGTGGGGAGGATCTCATATTGCGTACTGTCTACTAATAGGGCTGCAAATTACTTAAATACCTCGTCTATCAATCGTTTTTAAGGGGGGGGGGACAGAACGATGCTTAGATGGTGAGGATACGGTATCCTATCCTATCCTATTATCTGGAAACACAATTTTAATCTAGTCGGTTTAACTCATTTTAAATTTCCGTAAATCAAATACTTATGAAAAAATAGATATGAGCTACTTCTGTTGCAATCGGAGATAATATAGCTCTTGAGTATTACATGAGATGAACGTCTGCCTTTCTGATATAGAAACAAGGATTCATTAAGAGAAAATAACCCACATTTGTGTTTTGATTGGAAGAAAGCCAGAAATCTTTTACAGAAAAAAAAGAAGTGTGAATCTAATATCATTAACATTACAGGAAAATTTATTGTTTTTGTATGAATAATAAAATATCTCATAATATCATTTTAAAATACTCTGTTTGGCATTTTTCCGCTAGCCGGGTGCTTGCAAAAAAAATCACCACAGAAATTAGGTGGAATTATACTTTATTTGGCGATTTTTCGTTTTAAAATCACTGTAAAAAATTTGGTGGAATTCTACATTATTTGTCTATTTTTCGCTTTAAAATCACTGTAAGAAATTTGGTGGAATTCTACTTTATTTGTCGATTTTTCGCTTTAAAATCACTGTAAGAAATTTGGCCATAATTCTACATTATATGGCGATTTTTCGCTTTAAATCACTGTAAAAAATTTGGCCATAATTCTACTTTATTTGGCGATTTATCACTTTTAAATCACTGTAAGAAATTTGGCGGAATTATACATTATATGGCGATTTTTCGCTTTAAATAACTGTAAGAAATTTGGCGGAATTCTACTTTATTTGTTGGTTTTTCGCTTTAAAATCACTGTAAGAAATTTGGCGGAATTCCTCATTATATGGCGATTTTTTTGCTGGTGCCCGGCTAACTAAAAAGTATCCTCTATTTATTGTTTAATCGAATTCTCTATCTTATACAGAATTATGAGAATTCTCAAATTATTCAAAGATTTTCTTTATAACATTAGACGTAAATAAAGTCCATGTTAGTTCTTGTAATATTTTGAAAAATTGATTTTTTCTGCCTCTCTGAATTGGTGCATTTGAGCAAATGAATGGAAAAGCGAGAAGGTGCATACATTTCCCAGAAAAGAAATAATTTTGTGAGCTAATAAATATAATTTAAATTTCACATTTCGGGCCAATATGTGAAGGGAAACTACAATTATAAAAGAATGTTAAAAGAAAAAAAACGCCTTAAAATTATTTCTGAACACATCTTTATAAGGAATACCTATCCGGAGTCCTGGCTTAGGGGTAGCGGGTCTTCCCAGTGACCTAGACCTTGCGGGTTCGGTTATGGTAGTTATTCTCTGTTCTATCTGTGAGGTGTGTGAATGTGTATCCCTGTAAAAAGCGGTCGTGCAAGCGAATGTGGTGACTGAGTAGATAAAGTCGTACTCTTGGCCCTAGTTGGAGTTACAAAACAAGATATGCTAATTAGGCTTGAATCGCTGACTACCTCAGCGAGTTTATCCATGGCAAGTGCTATAAGAAACAACAACATCAGGATTATCTTTCTTTCTAAACGTTTATTTCAATGAAAATAGCTAATGAGAAAATTTTCTTAATCTTCCAAATCTACAAATTTCAATCCACTTAGCAAGCAAAATAAAGACCGATAAACTGATATCTGACATTGACGAATGGGATTTATAGAGCCGAAATCAGATTCCATTTTCAAAAAAATGCAGACGATTATAAAACTTTAGAAAACGTGCAGAAAGGAAGATAAGCGTGTTGTGATATGATCGGGATTTATTAAATCGAAAGCAGATTTCTTTTTCGAAAAATGCAAACGATTATGAAACTATAAAAAGATAAGCTTGATCTTATTTAAATGTCGCTGGGTACGCTGCATTCTTTGGTAATCATCTTTCTACAATAAAAAGCATTTAGATCTTTAAAAAAAAATAAATAGCTTTTACTCATTCCAATTCTAAATATTTAATTCATTCTTTTTTTTTCTGCCCTACAATTCGATCCGGTGCCAGATTAACTCGGCTCACGTATTCCACTCACGAATAATCTCTGCCTAACCGAACGTGGGAAAAGCAGAAGAAATATCACATCGCCGAGAACGAGAAGTCGAACGATTAAAATAAAAGAGATGCGGTTCTTTTCTTTCTTTTTTTTCCAGCCTGTCTTGGAATCTGGTTGAAACATTTGTGAATGCAGAGCTTGCCCTCCAGGGACGCACAACTCAACTCCTATCTTGCGTGACGGAGTATAGTAGTCGCGTGAGGAAAGTAGTAATTTGAAAAAAAGAAAAAAGGAGATTAAAAAAGTAAAATCCGGTCCATAAAAAGTTGCTTTTTTTTTGGTGTTTTATTTCCCGCGTTAACATCGAGCACCTCGCAAGACTGCCCCTAACAGGATGTGCGATGGCGGGAAACTATTTGGCGCGCTCTGCTCTTTCGCGGTCAATGGTCGCACGTTCTACCTCGCTCGTAACCCCTTCCACCCTTTCTATGCATTCCATTCTCTTGTAAGTTTGACCCACAGGGCACGAGAGGAAAGTCTGCCCATTGTCTTTGGACACTACTCGTTCTCCTGGAGTGATTTTCCAGCAATTCTGGATACAAAGACGTAGAAGCTACCAAGCATCATTAAGTTTGAGGCTTATGGCATCACATAATTTTTAAAAAGTAAAATTACCTCAAGACAACAAAGGATACTCAACAGCATTCTATTCTGAGAATATTTTACAATATTGAAGAATGCCCTAACTTATGCAATATCTTTGTGCTTTAAGACCTTTAAAATGATTTTTTGCAATTTCCACCTTAGCAATTTGAAATTTTACAGGCATTAAGAGTAACACTATAAGAGATGACACACAAAATTTTAAAGCAGCATATTAGTTTATTTATGTGTTGGAGGAGGGTTAATATAATATAATATAATATTAGTGATAAATAACGTTAATAAAAATGATCCAGGTTCTCCAAATTTGTTCGAAAACATTCCAATTTTTTATTATTACTTATTCTAACCCTTTTGGAACAAAAGTTGGGATTAAATTTGAAGTTTGAGTACGAAATACCAAAATTAATCAATGTAATAACTCAAAATTACTTAAACTTTTTTTAAAAAAAGCAGTAGTTTTAAGTTATCAGTAATAAAAAGGTTAGAGTAAGTAATTATAAAAATTACAGCCTTTCGAACAACTTTGGAGCACCTGGATCATTTTTCATTAACGTTATTTATCACTAGTATCATATTATATTAACCTCCCAACACATAAATAAATTAATATAATGCTTTAAAATATGGCGTGTCATCTCCTATAGAATTACTATTAATGCCTGAAAATTTCCAAATTGCTAAGGTGAAAATTGCAAAAAATTATTTTGAAGGTCCCTGGTCGTATTAAAAGCTGATAAATTTTATATTTGCAATGAAAATTCTTAGATAATAAAATGAAAATTCATTATTTGTATCGCATGTGGCATTTAAATTTAACTCATCATATTTTCTGAACACCTATCCAGATATGGTAAATCAGAGATTCCCGATCTTTCTTAGGGCCTTCTTGCTTATTTTTATAAAACACATATACTTTCCATTGCAGTTGTTCCGTAATAATTTATCATGCCAAATACTAAAATATTGTTATTGGGTATATCTGATCTGATAGTCTTCTGAAACACATAAAATCCAACAGGGGGACGATACCACTCTCAATAGGAACCTATACTTCAGATTCTGCGTGGGATCCGAAGACAATAAATGGAAAATTAGGGTTCTTAGGGACTTATTTATTTTACCATTGATTGAAATTACAACAGTTTATATACAGAATTAAACTACATCACAAAATATAATTGCAATAATGGAATTATTCCCTAAATAAAAGCGACTGTATTTCCTTCAAAATAAAACCCGAGAAAAATAATACGTCAGAAGTTAATATATCTAATCAAATCAAAGTAATCCTTTTCTTTTAGTTTTTAATTTTAACTTTTTAACTTCAAAATAATAATAATGATAATAATAATAACTCGATATCTTTTAAAAAACATTTTATTCAAATTCGGATAAAATACGGGGCATAATGTTTGAAATCGATATTGATTCGAGTAGTCAAACCATTTTAGTTACATGCAGAAAATCTTAACCTTAAATTGATAGACGAATTTTTTTATTTTTTTAAAACCTTTTGCGTTGGTTTTTTTAAAGAAAGTTTTGTTTCTTATGTGTTGTTGTTGCTATTAATGGAACTTGCTATGGACAAGCTCGTTGAGGTAGTCAGCGATTTTAAGCCGAATGAGCGTCTCTTGCTTTTGAAATAGCACCAACTTTTCATGGGTCAGTTGCACGTTGAATCCGTCAGGACCAAACGTCCTCCCCCTGGTGTGGTGTGGATAGGCGCATGCCAGTTATCTAACCGCTTCACCTCGTCATCTAACCGCGGGTCAAAAATTACGAGGTCCGTTTTTAAATACCACTAAGTGTTGCTTTACAACCGGACCTAATATAAGTAAACTTCACATACTGAGTGATCTCATGTCATTGCCAATATTAGTAAAATCCTAGGTATGCATACTTCATTTAGCTAGCAATTGTAGTATGCATACAGTGTCTTTTAATCTAATTCTAAAGGAAGAAAACTGAAAATTATGGAGTGGTTTTGCAGGAAAGCTTAAAAATGTTAACATTACATCGATTAATCCAAAGTTTCTGCCTATAAAAAACATCCTTTTCACGGTCCAATTCCTCATCTTAAATTTATCGTTTCCCTGCCTTTTTGTTTATGCTGTAAATTACAAATAAGGAAAGTAAAATTTTAAGGTTTACTTCTTTTTATATTGATTACAATTGGAGAATGCAATTCATATCTTTGTGTAATATTATTTTGAAAAAAAAAACCATAGATCATTTTGCAATTTCTGTTATCTCATCTTATCAAAACACTGTTTATCCGATCTATAATCAGGTTTTATATAAAAATATTATGTTATTTTCAACAACAACAAACAACGGCAGCAACAACAACAACAATCTGCGACAGCTATAATGAAAAGCAAAAAAAGTGGCCAAATTTTCCGTAAAATAATGTGTCCCACGCTGTTGAGCATGAAAATCAAAGCACACAAATAGGTTTTTCAGTCCTATTGTTCTCAATCAGTGATGCCATCATCTTTTTTGAAGTTATATTTAGGATTCGCTATTTTTCAGAGGACGAACAATCCATAAACAAACCGTTATTTAGTTCATGCATTCTTGTTCGGAATAAAGACTTTCTTTATTCAAAAAATAGCTGTGAAATTGCTAGATATCATAAAAATATATCGGCAGCTTTGGAAACTATAATCTGAATGCGATAACAAATTAATTCTGAACTCAGCCGAAAGATCACAGTAATTTCGAATAATTTGGTTTCGAATTTTTTTCTCGGCATTGTTATAAAAATGGATACTATATAATCAGATGCGTCACGTTTGTCCGCTGGTCAGTTATTATTGATTGATTTAAAAAATGATGTATCATTCATTTTTTAAAAATAACAGTAATTTCGCCATTTAAATTGATATCGGATGGTGTTCACGATTCACTGAAAAGGATATTGAGTTGTACTATTCTTTAAAAAAAACAATATATATTTTTTATTTTACTTGCCGCAATATACCGATTAGTCAAAATTAAAAATACAGTAGAATTGAAGCACATTTAGAAAAATTCTAGACATCGTATGAAAGCCAAATTTCTACAGTTCAAAAGATGAAGAAACGAACACATCCAAATACCGCTGTTGTTGTTTCTTATGGCACTTGCCATGGATAAGTTCACTGAGGTAGTCTGCGATTTAGGCCTAATCAGAGTCTCTTGTTTTGTAGTAGCGCCAACTAGAGCCAAAAGAACGCCTATTGTTACTCCCTCATCACATTCGCTTGCACAGCCCCTTTTTACTAGGGGGCACATTCACACACCTTACAGATAGAACACAGAAAAACAACCAAGCTCGAACAGGGAAGCCCAGATCGCGGGGAAGATGCGCTAACCCCTATGCCAAGTCGCCGGCCATCTAGATACTAAAAAATAGGAAAAGTAAGTGGTATATGCGCGCAATCTATAACAGATAAATGCAATAAATATTCAAATGTCATTTTAATAAATGCGATTAATGTAAAATAAGATGATAAGTTAAAAAGTAAAATTAAGTCATTTTTACGAGATTTTTCACTTTTTTTGAATATTTTTTATCATTTGTGCTATGATTTTTGTTATTATGATGATCGACTCATTTTTCTCTTGAGCTTTTAGCAGTAATTAATTCTGATTACCCAGAAAATCGGGGTACTCTCAACTATAGTCAAAAATTCACGTTATTGGAAAATTTGAATTATGCTTTTATTATTTATAACATTACATTACCCCCCATTTTTGTGAATTCTTCATTTAAACATTCTCTCCCCACAGTGGCGTAACATGAATAAGTGGTGGTGGGGGCATGCCCTTTTTAGGAAAAGAATTTGAAAATAATTCTGTTCAAAATATCAATAGTTCCGTGCAAAATGATATAATTTTTGAAATATTTGTGGATAGTATCTTCATTTTTTCACGCTTATAACAGCAAATTTAATTTACCTAAATAAATGCTCTATTTTTAATTTTTTTTTGGGGGGGGGAGAAGGCGTTTTCAAATAGGATCTAAAAGCAAATTATTTCATTCAACATATTCTAATTTAATTTCTGTATGATTCTCAACGTTGGGGGGGATGATATAAATGTGAAAACACTTTCGTTTCTTTTGTGTATTATTATTCACTGTAACACTGTCTCCAAAATAAGATAAGCTATTTTGACAGTTGTTTTTATAATATTACCGCCTATGAAAATTACTCCATAGATGTCGCCACGATAAGAAGATTGATGCATAATTATTCGCAATAAGTTATAATTTATTTAAAAACGTCATTAACATGGATATTTACCTCGAATTATATTGAAAGTGTTTGCTAATAAAAATTTTTTTGAAAGCATTTGTTAATAAATATTATTTAAATTTCTTCCTTTTTATTTTTATAGGCAAAATCTTGACCTGAAAATTACTTAAAACAAACTATAGCAGTTATAAAATTGTAAAAAAAAGTACTGTATTCACTACACTATGAAATTTTAAAAAAATTATGAATATTATTGGTCAGGATATTATGTAGATATATTGTGATAATAAGAAAAAAATATCAAAGATGAGTCCACTAAAAGTTTCCTTGCGAATTAAAGAAAATAAATAATACCGAACAATTATCCTTTTTTTTTTACATTTATATGTTTAGAATTAATACCCAGAGTAAAAACAGTTGTTTTTTATCGATGAAAATTTTCTTTTGGAAAAGTTGGAAAATTAAACCTCAATATAACATTTTAAAATATCCCCATTTTATTTTAAGGACACAATATAACATAAAAAGAATGTGCCTTGAAAAAAATAAGAGATGGAATCTTCAAAGATTCTAAAATTTTGATTTTAAACTTTTCATTGGTTAATATTAAATTCAATAAATGTATTAAAGATGAAATCATTTGAAAGGCTTGTCGTCTATTCTAACAAAGTTTATCTTTTCAAAAATCTGGTTTATACTTTTTCAGTTGAAATTATCTATTTATTTTTTAATATTACGTCACCATAGTAACCAGGAAGTCTGAACATTTAGAGGAAATCAGTTCTTTATTCTATTTATTTCTGAGGCAGACGATAATTTTATTTTAATTCACTGAAAAGTTGAGTCACCACAGAAACAGGGAAAACGGCCAACAAATCCTCATTATGAATATTTGCACATACGACTTGACGGTAAGAAATAAAAAGCTTCTAAAGCTTTTGAAATACCAGGAAAATATCGTTTGCCATTGTAATATGATGTAGGATATTATTTGATAAAGTTTATTGTTTTAAATTTTCTTATTAATTGACCTGATTTTACAACTTCATTCTTCAATCATATCAATGCTCAAGAAAAGGGGAAAAAATCATAAAAATGAAAATTGACTAATAGACATTATTGCATGATTGCGATTGTTAGAAAATACAATTAAAAAGTGTCGTCTAACTTTTAAAGCTAAAGTTTCTTGAACAAAACTAATCAATCGTTGTTCACGTTTACAGTTTAGAATTATAATCGTTGCAAGTTCAAGAAGTATTTGAGTAAATTTATTGCTTCTAGAAATTCAATAAAAACCTATTTCTAAAGATATATTTGTGGTGATCTAAAATTTATATGCGACAAAATTTCTTCTAAAAATTTATTTCTGAGGATTCAAAGTTTTAAGAATTAAAACATAACTTTAAAAAAAATTTTCGAAGACTAAATTGAGTACATTTTTATAAAAAGAAATTTTTTAAAAAGTAAAATGTCAACCGCATATTTTTTTCAAAACTCGTGAAAATGTCTTATCCTTTTCAAAGTTTTAGATATATAAATCTAATCTCTCTTCTTTTGCTTACATTTTCAAAAATTACGAAGAAAAAAAAAGTCAAACCGAATAATATCATACATACTAACATAATGAAATTGCAAAATACCCTGATTTTTGATTTTGAATAAAATTACATACAGCATGTTCTTTCAGTGTAGTATTGAATATATTCAGAATAATAATACCTTTCCAATGAAAGCAGTTCAAATTTAGACAAAAAAGAAACAATTTAAGCAATATATGAATGCAATCCATGTACCTTAACATTATTCACCTAATATATAAGCATTATTTCATTTATATTAGTGGTAATTGTAATTTTTGAAGCTACAAGAGGAGATTTTTTGTGGATAAGGCCTTGTAACTTTGATCTGTAACCAGATGACGAGGATGATATCTGAACCATATGGTTTTTTTTTTACAAATTCGTCCATTTTCAGTTGTTCTTTTCTTTATCATCAGTCTCTTCGATAGTAATTAAATACTTATCTGTAAATAATTTATGCACAAGCATTTACACATAATTTTCTTCCTTTATTATTCTACTAATCGCGTTTGGCAACAAGATAGTTCGTTATGAATATTGCTTGTATTTAAATTCAATTAAATCTTTTACTAATTTTTTTATTTATAACGTGTTATAAACGTGTTTTATTATGTTAACGTCGTTATATTGTTTATATTATTATTATACGTGTTTACGCTGTTTATATTATTGATAATATAAATATACGTTGTTTATTTTATTATTTAATTAACGTGTTTCATTTATATCATCTGTTTATAGTGCATATGACCCATCTTTATTTAGTTAAAGTTACATCATGTAGTTATTATAAACAAATGTGTTCAGTTTATTTAATTTCTGACTTTAACAATACGTGATTTTTTATTTTTCATTTGCCGCCTTTGTCAATCATCTTGTGAGCCAAAAATTTTAATTATGTTTAATTTGAATTAATTTCCTCGTGCATAATTTAAATTCATGATATTCTCAAAAATATTTTAAGATAGAAAATGATAATAGTTATCAAAGTCATTTTCGTTTAATAGATTAACACCTGTTCTTCTCATTGTGTATATGAACCATTCAAATAGATTGAAGCTCAATAACACTAAGGTGCTTAAAAAAGTACTTGGTGTCCTTAAAAAGATAGTTTTTTTTGAACTTCAAGATGATATAAAAATCTATTTTGTGCTGTTAGGTTTTCGAGAGTTATTTCTGGAAAATATCAATATTTAAATTATTTTTACTTTTTAATTAATAAAAAATTATGGCACAAAATTTCAAAAGCCAAAATAATTCAAGATGTTTATTCCCATCTTCCAAAGTATACCTCTGTCATATTTGATAGCTCTAGATTTAAAAGTTTGGTGTGTAAAACGCCAATACACACGCATCCTCATTGACATACATGCATTATCTTTTATTATTAGAAGCTATAGAGAAAGAAGCACTGAATTATATTTAACTGTAAAATAGATGCATATGAACAGTGAGTGATTAGTTTTATTGAAAATATTCTGGGTTTATTCAAAAGTGTTCCATCGAAGTATTGCTTAAATAAGACCGTTGGAGTTTAAATTGAATAAAATATTTAAAATTACATAGCCAGCCACAGTTGAATATTATTTAAATCCACATAAGTTAAAAAACTTTTACGGTAATTTTCTCCTATATTATCATCTATGTCAACAATAAAATGAAAAAACAACTGAAAAAACAACAACGAATAAATTCTTTTGCTAGAAAGATTTCTTGGACATAAAGAACTTTCGGCTATCTAATTTTATAAAAAAATATAATTACAGTAAGTCTACCGTGAAAAAGAAATAAAAATAAATGCTATGAAATATAATTACGATGTCAAATCAAGTGAAAAGCCGTGATTAAAATCAAGAAATCCTTCCGAAAAAATGGCAACAGTGTGAAACCAGATGTAACTCATCTAGAAAATCGTATATTTATCCAATCATACAGCAAAAACGCTTACATCAAAATTCTGACACCAGGCATTTTAAGTATCTTTGTGGGTGAAAATAAAATTCCATCAATTAGTTTCAACAAAACATAAAAAATATTCCTTAAGCAAATAAGGATATTGAAAATTCTTCTTTGTGATTCGAATGAAATTATTTAACATGCAAATTGCTTTAATTATGGTCCCAACAGTGAACAGAGTTATTTAAAAGAATGTTGAAACCATGATGTCTTGA
The DNA here is from genome assembly GCA_026289955.1 of Argiope argentata. Taxonomy (NCBI): domain Eukaryota; kingdom Metazoa; phylum Arthropoda; class Arachnida; order Araneae; family Araneidae; genus Argiope; species Argiope argentata. The sequence continues at coordinate 3,086,860 of JAOUZG010043444.1, read as the reverse complement.
TTGCCTATGTATCTGTCAGTTCTTCGACATTTTGAAGTATGAAAAGTTAATCAGGTCTCATACATCTGAATCAGTACATTACAATGATTATTCATATCAACAAATTATCATATTCAATAAGATTCTTTAAGTTTATTACTGATTTATGGATTGTTGATCGGTACTGTTTTCTCGTTTGTATGCATACTTGGAAAACGCATTTTATTTTACAGATACTTTGCTCAAAGAATAGAATCGCAAGTGGAAAAAATTTTAGAATCCAAATTATGTATTTCGTTTAATGAAAAATAGTTACCGAATTTCTATAAAATTTTATAATCTGGTCACTTAGGCCAGAACATGTTTTATGGCCTTTGAATTTTTTATTACTTCTGAAAATCAAATTTGTAATTCTTTAAAAAATTGGTAAGAGAATCATAAGAAAATAATTATAAAATAAATAAGAACTGGAAAAAAATTGTAAAACATTTTTCTGATAAAGTGAAATGAAGCTACTGGTGAATTATGTTCTGGAGTTCTTTGTATGGATTTTTATTTTGAAAAAAAAAAAAAATGTTAAATTTAAAGGTTATTCTTCAAAACTGAAAATGCTTACTGAATAAGTTCTCCAAAAAATATAACTTTTCAATTTCCTTTTTATTATTTCTTTCAATGCATTTTTTCATACTTCTTTCAATACAATTTTTTTTATATTTACTTCAATACAATTTTTCGTACTTCTTTCAATACAATTTTTTTATATTTACTTCAATACAATTTTTCGTACTTCTTTCTATACAATTTTTTTTATATTTACTTCAGTACAATTTTTCGTACTTCTTTCAATACATTTTTTTATATTTACTTCAATACAATTTTTTACACATTCTTTTCACCAAACAATTTTTTTCTGATGCATAAAATGAAAGAGAAAAATATCACGTGGAGAAATGAACTCTTTTCCTACGATATTATATACATATAACACATATGCATTCTTTGCAATTCAAAACGCGTATACTTCTAACTTAAAATTAAGTAACTCAAAGCTTAATTTCTTTTTTTTAAAAAATGACTAAAGGGTTGAAATTCATATATTTCATGATTTTTACATCTTTAAAATAAGAGACAGTTTACAAATGTATTTGCAATTCATAGAAAATTGATGAATGCATGAAACTGAGGAGCATTCAATAAATATAAAACTTATAAATGGAATTACAGCCATTTAATTTAGAAACTTTTGATTTATTTTCGTTCATTTAAAATTTTATTGCCGAGTAAGTAAATAATTTTTGCCTGAAACAGCGTCTTTTGTAATGGGATAGATAAATTACTTCATTTTAAGAAAATTCAGCATAGATTCACTATCAGCGAGTGCTTAATCATTCTAATCCAAAACAACACAGAAAAATAATATTTTATGCATGCTTTTTTATCTTTATTTTATTTTTAAAATTAGTAGATATTTTTCATGATACACTTGTAGACTAATAACGGTTACAATTTTTATCGGTGTGGTCATTTAAGAAACTTGACAAGTTTTACAATCATTACTTCCTAAAAATTATGCTGAAAACAGGTACCGTATCTAGGAAATGATTAATAAATTAATTTAATTGTGATTTTCGGAAAAGTGTTCTGGTATAATAATAAAGAAGTTATTTGATTTACATTCACCTTATTTTCTGAAAAGTCTTCACAAATCATGTCAATATAAGCCACAACATGTCAATAAAATAATGAGCTCAATGCTCAAATGTATGTATGGAATAGATATAAATAATTTAAAGCTTTATAAATAAATTATTCATGCTTAAAATATACTAGACATTCCCATTTTATTTTGCAATGTAGCACAAGAAAAAAAATTAAAAATAGAATGCAATTTTAGGAATAATTGTTCATTAAAATTAAAAAATGATTTTTATTCTGAGAGGGAATAAAAATTGGAGAATTATTTTGCAAAATTTATTTTCCTCGTATTATCAGTAATGTTAAACATATTTTCTTTTTTAAAATAATTTTTAATGCATATTCACATATAAATTTAAGCGTTTAATTAAAGAATATCGAATTTTTTTACGTCTAATTTGAATTTTTGCATTTAAATTATTAATTAACTAACTAATTGAATTGTAAAGCTATAACATAACGAGTAATATAAAAAAATTTAAGTCACTTTCTACTTGGGTCAAAAAATAAAAGAATATATTTTAGTTACTTTTTATTAAATAATTCTGTTTAAAACTCTATTTAAAGTATTAAAAAATAATTACAATTTATTAATGAATTAATATTTAAAAAAATATTAACATCAAGTGTAAAATACGACAAGTTTTAAAAAAATGTATTTGAAGTTGTATGGATGAATAAAGTATTTTATTAACAATTAAAAAATTAAATAAGATATGCATAAGGAGAGTGTGAACTAATAGAAGGAATTGAAAAAATCGATAATCTTAGCAAGGGATAAATCAAATCATCCTTGACACATAAAATCAATTAATTGATAGTATCTTCGGTAGCTTAATAATTAAATATATAATTATATGATTTAAAAGTATTTAATTAAACCAAATTATCAACTTAAAAAAACTCTTAGAAAATAATGAAAAAAATATTACCTCATCCAAAGACATGGTTGAAATTCTTCTTAGTGTGGCCGTAAAAATTCGAAACCTTTCTCTTGTGAATTCTAATCGAAAACTGCGCGCTTGACGCTGCGCTCATTCATTTTTTGTAGCTCGATGGTGAGGAAGCGACGCCTGGCGAGCTCCGCTCCAATTACTGCTGCCGCTGCGTCTTCCTGGATAATCGACACTTGAGTCAATCCTACATTTTTCCTTCCTCGTGTCCTTATTTTTTTCTCACTGAAAACGGGAAAGAAATCTTGTTAAGGCACCGAAGGATTAAGATTTCATGCACGAAAGGGTTATGTCAGCAATGAACGGGAATGAATCATGCTTTTTTTGATCTGCTTTTTGTTAAGACTCTGAAGAAATAAAATTTGCGATTTGATATCTGAAAAAAGGGTGGAATCATACGAGTTAGACTTGATACTGCAGGGTTCGTTGATAGTTTGGAAAATCAATATCACTGACTATGAGATGGTAAATGGTCTTCTAGATAAATAAAGAAATTTGAATCGATGATTCAAAACTTAGCAGTATGATAAAGTTTCAAAATTGATTCATATGCCTTTAAATTATTTCTATTAATTTGCTCTTAGTCATGAAAATAATAAATTTCCTTAATATTGTTGCAACCCAGATGGGTATAAATAAAACAACCACAATAGAGAAAATTATTGTAATTAAAAGCAAATTAAAAAAATATTTTAGAATTTTATTCAGATAAGAAAAAATGATTAAAATGAAATCTGCTATGTATATTTCAATGTATCATGTCAAAACACAATTTCTTGAACGGCCAAGCATCAAGTCCTCGTGCAAGTTAAATTATATTTTTATTCATTTTAATCGTTTCATTGAATGAGTCACTTTAGTATTACAAACGATCCAAAAAACTTGTCTCGCATTGATTGTTTAAAAAAATATCGTATTTCCTATCTATTTCATTTCATATAATCACATGCTTAAAATGAAATTTTTCTAGGTTTTATTTGCTGTAATCATTAACTTCTTCTTCATCATCTGAGCTTTTGTAAATGAGATGGCATCACGTCATTAAAAGCTGATTTTTTTAGATGCTCTATCAGATAGTAATTTTTTTTTCGCCTACAGGTTTTGTTGACACCACAAAACCTCATTCCTAAAACAATATCATGTTCTGACATGATAAAAAATGAAGGGAAATAAAATAAATATTATTACAACCTTATTTTTTAACATTTAAAATGACGTAAAAGTGATTTTTAGGCAATAATATATTTCGAAGTTATTGAAAAAGTAGTAAAATTTCCCAATTGATTTTAATTGAAAATCTAATTAAAATTTTATAAAATCCTTGATTAAAAAGAATAAATTTACTCGGAAGGGGGGAAGAAAATTTACAAGAAAATAAGTAATTGTCTTACTAAATTTGGCAAATATAGATCCATACAATCAGTTATTTAGAACATTTTACATGATTTTAATCATGCACATCGCATCACACATTTCTCAATTTTCAGTTATATTATGTTATATAGATATTTACCAAATCTATATAACATATAATTTTCACAAAATATGAAGTGAATAATCTTCTTCCTAGATCTGTATATGAAAGATTTTATGAAGATGTATATGAATGACTCTATGAAGATGCATATGGGTGATTCTATGCAGATGTATATAGATGATTCTATGAAGATGTATATGAATGATTCTGATAATGTTATAATAATTGTTCTCAAGTCTAGTTTTAAATAGAAAACACCTTTTTAAGATGATTTGAATGCTGAAAAATATATAAAAGAAACATTAATCAATGTAATAAAAATAATATTAATAATTTTTTTAATTCTTAAAAAGCTTATTTATAAATTATATGCTTTATTTCTTTATTATATGCTTTCCTTCTTTATGCTTTGTTTCTCAAAAAGCTTCTTTCTAAATTATAAAGAAACTTTTTTGTATTTTAATTATTTTTATTTTCTAGTCCTGTGTCATAATTTGTGATTGCAAATAGTGTAGAAACCCGGAAAGAAATTCGAAAATAAATTTTATAAACGAAATTTTAAACAAAATACTCTATCAATTAAAGAATTTTACTGAATTAAACTAAATTTTAATTAATTAAGATCTCCAAATATTACATTACTGTTTTGTCCTTACAAAATTTCAAGATTCTAGCTCATCATGAAAGAATGGAAAATTAATTCTGAAATTCTATCATTATAAACGTGAAACGAAAGAAATTAAATGAAGGCATATAAAATAAAAAGATTAAAATGAAATCTGCTGTGCATATTCCAATGCATCATGTCAGAACATCATTTCTTGAACGGCCAAGCACCACGTGCTCGTGCGAGTTAAATTACATTTTTATTCATTTTAATCGTTTCATTTGAATAAATCACTTTAGTATTGCAAACGATCCAAAAAAACTTTATATCGCATTGATTGTTTAAAAAAAAATACCACATTTCCTATTTATTTCATTCCATACAATCACGTGCTCAAAATGACATTTTTCTCGGTTTTATTTGCCGTAGTCATTACTTATTTTTTAAAATCAAAGCGTTTGTAAATGCAATTACAACGCGTTATTAAAAGTTGATTTTTTGAGATGCTCGCGCAGATAGTAAAATTTCAATTTTTCGCCTACGGGTTTTTTTTTATCATGTCAGAACATGATATGGTTTTAGGAATGATGTTTTATGGCGTCAACAAAAACCCGTAGGCGAAAGAAAAAATATTTATTATCTACAATAGCTTCTCAAAAAAAATCAGCATTTGTGCAGGTTAATTATATTTTTAGAGCAAGTTAAATTAATTTTTATTCCTTTTAATTGTTTCATTGAATGAGTCACTTTAGTATTGCAAACGATCTAAAAACACTTTTTCTAGTATTGATTGTTAAAAAAATATGACATTGCCTCTTTATTTCCTTTCATATAATCACGTGCTGAAAATGACAATTTTATAGGTTTTTTTGCGGTAATTAACTTAGTCCTTAATGTCATTAATTTATTTTTTAATCAGAGCTTTTGTAAAAGAGATGGCATCTTGTTATTAAAAGCTGATTTTTTGAGATGCTCATGCAGATAATAAAATTTTCATTTTCGTCTACGGAGTTTTGTTGGCGCTACAAACCTCATTCCCCAAACAACATCATGTTCTGATATGATAATAAATAAAAAACCAGACGAGTGAAGCTTGTTTCTCCAGGTACTAATATTAAAACTACACACTTGCAAAAATTTTTTCCATTAGTGTAAATAGTTATTTTAACCTTAAATTTTAAAACTTGGACTTCGCGATAAATTGAATCCTTATTAAGAATAATTGTATTTTATATTTCATGCCTGTTAAAATTCTCTGATAATCGAAAATAGGTAAATAAATATTTCCTCTCATGATAATATACTTTCAAACCGTATTGTTTTTTTTAGAGTTTTATTTTGATATCACCATTTGAAAAGCAATAGAATACAACATTTTTATGATGAAATTTCATTAATCTTTATCTTTATCTTTATCTTTATCTTTATTACTTATAATAAAGCACAATGTGTGTGTGTGTGTGTGTGTATTGGCACTGTACAGGCCAGACCGTTCGACCTACAGCTACCAAATTTGGTATATGTATACCTTGGGTGCCGGGAATGTGCACCTCGGAGCCCTTTTTTTGAATTTTTAATTAAAATTTTAATTAATTAAAAAATAAGCTAAATTTTAACATTTTTTCGCTATAACTTCTAAAAATATTACAGCAAAAAATTGATTTTTGCATCACGTTAAAGCTCAAAAAATTAGCTTTTCAATGATACTAATGTTTTGACCTACGAATTAAAACTCTATTTTTAATGAATTTTTAAACATTTAATTTAATCGGGTTTTTTTCAACAATTTATTTCGCAAAAAAATATAAAAATAAAATTTTATCTTTTCGAGAATCTCTTAAAAAAAAATCAGCTTTTAATAAAATGTTGTCATCACATTTTCAGAAGCTCTGACTTAAAAACGCATCTGCTTTCAACGAAGCATGCGTAATATTACAGCTATACTGGTAAAAGCAGGACAGATATTTGAAAACGCATCTTTTTTCAAGCAAGCATACGTATTAATTAACAATGCAAAATTTGTAAAAACAGATAAAAAGATTTTTACCCACATATTTCGGAGACTTCAAAACTTTCTAACCAAAACAAAATCCTGCTCTCCCATCAATGTCTGACTACTCTGCTTTCAGTTCTTAGTTTTATTTAAAGACATGCTTGGATTGAGAAAAGAGGCCTTTATATTAGTTGAAGTTTCATCATTTTCAATTTAATTTAAAAGTGAATTTTACGTGCACTGATAGAAAATCAGAGAGAGATGCGGACTTCAAAGATAGGACTGCTTAAGGCCTACATAATAGTATAAGTGAATTATATGACTATCGAAAGTTGAAGCTTAAAAATACTTTGCTGAAAAACTTATTATGAAATCAAGTTATATAAAAAATGATTTACCCCTTTAGTCGACATTAATATTGGCGAACCGGCTGGTCGCCAAAGGCGGCTAGTTTATTTATAAAATGACCGAGTTTTCATTGTTTTCACAATACAATTTGTCTTTTCAGAAAAAACAAATATACATTGTTGTATTCGTTCACCTGAATGAATAATTAAGATAATTATATAAAAATTTAATTACTTATAGTTCCATTTATGTAGTTACTTGCTTTTAACAATTATTCGACATTGTTTAAGAAGGAATCACGCAATTATTATAATGGAAAACTACCGTCGCGATTCCTGCAACATTCAGGAACAATTTAATTTGGCATTTATGAGAAAAGCTAAGTAGTATAACAATACTCTCATTTAAATATTAATAAATAAAAAAGATTAAAATGAAATCTGCTGTGCATATTTCAATGTATCATGTCAAAACATAACTCAAACGGCCAAGCACAATTGAATTTGAATTGAAACAAAAAGGGAATCACGAGCAGAAAAAAATGCAATACCGAATATAAAATTTAAAATAAAGATTAAAATGAAATCTGCTATGCATATTTCAGTGTATCGTGTCAAAACATCATTTATCTGAACGGCCAAGCACCACGTGCTCGAGCGAGTTAAATTATACTTTTATTCATTTCAATTGTTTCATTGAATGAGTCACTTTAGTACTTTGTCTCGAATTGATTAAAACTTTGAAACTTTGTCTCGAATTGATTGTTTGAAAAATATCCCATTTACTGTTTATTTCATTTCATATAATCACCTGCTCAAAATGACATTTTTATAGGTTTTTTTTTGTTGTAGTCATTAACTTATTTTTTTAATCAGAGCTTTTATAATTGCAAATGGCAACACGTTATTAAAAACTAGTTTTTTGAGATGCTCGTGATTAATTTTTCGCCTATGGATTTTGGTTGATGCCAAAAACCACAACCCCAAAACAACACCATGTTCTTACATGATAAGAAATATCATTTGGATGTTTTTAGTTTTAATTGATATTAGCTGCCTATGGAGAAAAAGCCGATTTTCTCTCATTTTAATAGCATTAATTTAATAATAGGAAAATATTTCAATGAATCATATTTTATCATATTATATATAATTGCTATTTAAAATTATATTTGCGCAATAATTATAAAGCATTCTGATTGGTTAATTTTGAAAGTTATGTATAGAAATAAGTTGTTAAGTACAAATGACCAAATCGGTCTAATTCTTAAGGCTGACATTGTTTCAATGCTTTATTTCGCAATATTTGTAAACCTGAAGGAGGGGGTCTCCCCAAAACTTTTTCGCATACTCTCTAATAAACATGTCATGTCAGAGACACGCC